>SKCR01042053.1:0-58484 GCA_019454045.1 Zanthoxylum bungeanum | reverse complement strand
AAGGCGGAGGAGGAAGACGATCAGCCGATTCCAGAATGGAAGGATCAGATAACGATCAGAGGGCTGGTGGTGAGCGCGATTATGGGGACGCTCTTCTGCATAATCACGCACAAGCTCAATCTGACGGTCGGAATCATTCCGTCGCTCAACGTTGCCGCGGGACTCTTAGGTTTCTTCTTTGTCAAGTCGTGGACGAGCTTCTTGTCGAAGTTAGGGTTTCCGATTAAGCCTTTTACGAGACAAGAGAACACCGTTATTCAAACTTGTGTTGTTGCTTGTTATGGCCTCGCTTTTAGCGGTAATAATTCATTATTTAATTTGTTGTTTTTTTTTTTTGAATTTGAGAGAATTTGAACACACAGGAAAAAATAAAAATAAAAATAAAAATAAAACTGGAAGATATTTCACAAAAAGGGTTTTTTTGGTACTTGTATATCATAATCAAAAAGTACTTAAAAATCATTTTTTTAAAGAAAAAAAAGTGGTATTTGATTGATGCTTCTTTAGATGAAGCTTTAATATGTTTTTTTTTTTTGTGGAAAACGACTTTAGATGCTCTTTTAGGATGTGTATTCAACATTTTGATTAAAAAGGGAAAAAAAGGCACTTGCTCACTAATGCACCCCCCAAGTTTCTACAGTGTTTATTCTTTGACTAGTTTAAGGAATTGATTTTCTAAAGCACATGTAGTGTTTTCCTGTTTGTAAATTTATTTTATTATTTGCAACTCTTGTTAGGGGGATTTGGTTCGTCTTTGCTTGCAATGGATGAGAGAACATATCAACTAATCGGTGCTGATTACCCTGGTAACCGGGCAGAAGATGTAAAGAACCCCGGGTTGGGGTGGATGATTGGTTTCGTATTTGTTGTCAGTTTCCTCGGACTTTTCAGTCTTGTTCCACTTCGTAAGGTATCTTTCGCTGTTATTGTCATTATCAACATCATTAATGTTACAATTTGTGCTATAACTATTATAAAAATGCATTTACATATGCAAAATATAAGTTTGGATTGAAGTTGGAAGTCCAGTTGGTCAACTGATTTGCATTCTTGAAGTCATACACTCAGTCATGGATACTTTTTCAATCATTTAATTGTCCCACTATGTTTGACTTAATACAATTTTTTTTTCCCTTTCTTTGTTTATTCTGATAATGATAGACTTGTTAGGGAAATGGACTTTTGCCCTCTCGAATCTTGTAAAAGGTTTTGGCAATTATAAGAAAGTGAAATTCGAAAATTTTTGTTATGTTTGAACCCTGTAAACATATTGGTATTCATTCTCAGCATGTTGATGGACCACCATGATTGGCCTTTTTATCCACTTGGGTATTTACTTCGCATTCGTTCCCTCTCTGTTGCATCAGGTTATGATCTTGGATTATAAACTTACATATCCCAGTGGTACAGCCACTGCAATGTTGATTAATAGCTTTCACACCAATGCTGGAGCAGAGCTTGCAGGGTAATTGTTACTTTTATGAAGCTCTTCATTGTTTTGTAGGTCTTGATGTACATCCTGTTGACGGTAAACTATGTCGAGAAGTTACTTAAAAAGTTACATCAACAAGGAAAGATAAACAAAATGAGAGTGAATGAGGGGTCTATTATGCTAGGATCATTGACTGAGCTTGCCGTGTCCAGTTAAGAAGAATATTTAATGTATCACAATCCTTGTTTACAGGAAGTCTGTAGTATTGTCAATTTTCAAAGTAATGCTGTGTTAATGAATGGTTTTCACTTTCCCTCAGCTATACTAGTTAATAGTCTTTAATGATGTTGAAAGTTTACTGGAAAATTCATTTATGATTGTTCTTAGAAAGCAGAGTTCAAGCATTCTCTCACCACACTGACCTATCACCCTCCACCTGAAAAGAAAGACAAAAATAAAATAATTGGTTTCTTCCTAATTACTTATTTTTTTGTTATTGCAGGAAGCAAGTCAGGTGCCTTGGAAAATATTTGAGCATAAGTTTTATTTGGGGCTGCTTTAAGTGGTTCTTCAGTGGCGTTGGGAATTCATGCGGATTTGATAATTTTCCCAGCTTTGGTTTGACACTATTTAAAAACACGTAAGGTTCCTTTGGGTTTACTTTTCTTAAGATGTTAGAAATTCTGTTTTATTTGTGCAATTATCATGTATTCATATTATCTGTGTAGCTTTCTTATGTCCTTTTTCCCTCAAATTTTGGTCCAGTTTCTGGTATAGGAGCTTTATAATTTAGCTTAAATTTCCACCTGTTGGCGTATGGAATATCTGTACTTCTAAATGGGGTAGCATAATAATTAGAAACCACCCTTGTAAATAAATGAGGGGGAGATAGAATGCACTTTAACTTTTAAATGTTGTTTGTATTATCTTCCAAATTTCAGTGTGTGGTTTGTTCTTTGGTGAAATAAGCCGAAATTGGTGAATTTCATTATTTACATTGAAGATGTCCCAAGGATTCTGATTTTTCTTTTTCTTTTCCTTTATACAGGTTTTATTTTGACTTCAGTCCAACTTATGTTGGATGCGGTCTTATTTGTCCTCACATTGTCAACTGTTCTGTTCTTCTTGGGGCTATCATATCATGGGGTTTTCTCTGGCCCTTCATCTCCCAACATGCTGGTGACTGGTATCCATCTGACCTTGGTAGCAGTGATTTTAAAGGTCTTTATGGGTATAAGGTATGGTAAATCATACACTTCTGTTGCCTCTAAGCCAATGCCGCTATTTTATGCGTAGTTTACTTTTCATGGCTCATGTATGGAGGTCAATGAGGTGTGCCTATAGGCCAGTAACACAATCACACATTTACTCAGTTTTCACTTATGCATTGGTGAAGCAGTCTCCTCCTTTTTCTCTGCTCTAAAGCGACTCTTCCTGCAATTGCTTTTTGCAGGTATTCATAGCTATTTCCCTTATCCTTGGAGACGGTCTTTACAATCTGATAAAGATTATCACTATTACTGTCAAGGAAATGTGCAACAAAAGCACCAAAGATAGCAATCTTCCAAATGTATTATCAGTTCAAGGTGAGAATACATGTTCCTTCTGTTAAAGCTTGACCAAATAATCCTGTCTGTGAATATTGATAGGAAGTTCTGCTCACCATTTGCACACTGGCCCCAGTACTTTAGCTTGTGACAGCAAGTTATAAGTTCTTTTTGAATGACATTTTGTGCTCAATTCAACCAATTTGATTTTCTTGATTGTGAGACACTTCCATTGTTGATATTTTTTCAGAAGTTAATACAGTTAATAATCATGCTCACATGTGCTTTAGCAGATGTTGAGAGTTCCAAATTGCTAATGGAGCAGAAAAAGAGAGAGAATGTATTTCTAAAAGATGGGATACCCTCCTGGTTTGCTGCTTCTGGATATGTGGCCCTGGCAGCTATATCAACAGCAACAATTCCCAGCATCTTTCCACCTCTCAAGTGGTACTTAGTTCTCTGCTCATACGTTATTGCCCCAGCCCTAGCCTTCTGCAACTCTTATGGCACTGGACTTACAGACTGGAACTTGGCTTCAACTTATGGGAAGATTGGTCTTTTCATCATTGCATCTCTGGTTGGAACCAATGGTGGGGTTATTGCTGGGTTAGCAGCTTGTGGGGTTATGATGTCCATTGTCTCGACTGCAGCCGATCTCATGCAGGATTTTAAGACAGGTTACCTCACTCTGTCATCAGCCAAGTCTATGTTTGTGAGCCAGTTAGTAGGAACGGCCATGGGTTGCGTAATTGCCCCCCTCACATTCTGGATGTACTGGACTGCTTTTGACATCGGGTCTCCTGATGGTCCATACAAAGCACCGTATGCTGTGATATTCAGAGAAATGGCCATTCTAGGCATTGAAGGCTTTTCGGAGCTTCCCAAGCACTGCCTGGCCTTATGTTGTGGGTTTTTCGTGGCTGCTCTGGCTATAAACCTTCTGAGAGATGTGACTCCAGAGAAAATCTCACAGTTCATTCCTGTTCCCATGGCTATGGCAGTTCCATTTTACATTGGAGCATACTTCGCAATTGACATGTTTGTTGGTACTGTGATATTATTCATATGGGAGCGAATCAATCGAAAAGATTCAGAGGATTTTGCAGGGGCAGTTGCATCAGGTTTGATATGCGGGGATGGAATTTGGACTATACCATCTGCAATCCTCTCTATTTTCAGGATCAATCCACCCATATGCATGTACTTTGGGCCTGCTGTGAGTAGCTGAGCAGGAAAACCGCAATACCCTCAGGTTATGTTGTTCTTGTTCTCTGTTGTACGAACTGAATTATTTCTGTAAATATCTGTTATTTATTATACACGCAAGCTTGTGCGCGATGGCGAGAATGGATAACAGCGTCAACCCACATCACAGGCATTTACGGGTTCAATGCGAAAATTGTTATGGATTGAATTATAATTGATGAACTTCGCTCATAATGTATAGGATCAATATCTGCATGGCTACACTATCATCGGCCATGATAAATGATTATTGCTGCAGATTCTGAAGAACAGTTTTAAGGTTTGAAAGGATACAAATTATTGTTCAAGATCTTGCTATTGTTACCAAACACTCGTTGAGCAAGCACTTAGTTTAGCAAATATATAATGATTATTGCGTATATCAGGATCTTCCTTCTTTAGACACCGTTTTTATTAAGAGTTTTGTGCACTTGGTATGTCGTTTTTATTGCTTAATGGCCTTTTCTTTTTGTTAGGTTGAGACTATTGAGTCCTCATGAGGCGTGGTTTAGTGGTGTAGGGTACAAGATTTGATCTTCAGGTCCTAGGTTCGAATTCAGGGAATATGTTCTTGTAAGAGTCTGGGACAATCGGGGGTTTTATCTACTCCGCTTAAGCCCGGAAGAGATGGTTTGGCAGCGGAGTTTCTAACGATTTCAAAAAAAAAAAAAAAAAGTTGAGACTACTGGGCTTTCTTCCCAAATTTAGGGCAACAGTTATAGGCTCTTGCTTAAGATGCTGTCTTCAAATCAGGTTAATGCCAACCAAATATAATGTCTAAAGTTGCAAATGAAAAGCATTCAAGCCTAGGCATTGAAAAGGATGCATCAAGCTTACTGCTTTTGTAATGCTTGCCTCAAAATTTTGGAACAGCTGTTTTGCTGCTTTACCATGAAGCACCTGCTTCTACTTTTATGTCAATTAATACTTTATTAGGGTTAATAAATAATTATAAGCCTATAAGAGTGTGTGATTAATTTTGGAATCTTTAGATTATATATATCATTCAAACTTAATGAACTCTTATGAATTTACTATTAGAATAATGCAATTCTATATTTTGGAAAAGGTTCCCTCCAATTAATCAACCGATAATGAAAGTAGATCCAGTCCATTTTAGACTCAGATTGTTCGAGATGCATGATAACAAAGTTGATATAAGGGGCTATGGAAAATTTTTAATTATAAATATTAGTAGATTAAATTTATTTATTTTTAATAGCAAGTCAACATTATGTGAATAAAATTAATCTAAATCATTAAAAAAAAAAAACAAAAAATAGGGGGAGAGATGTATTAATGCAATGGAATGACAAAGAAAAGAGAGAGTAAATGAAGAGAACAACATTTTTGAATTTTCAAATGATTTGGATGCAAGTAGTTTGAAACTACCACAAAATTTTCAAGTCTTAATTAATTATCTGAATGCTGCCCTATATCAATCACACACCTCACAAAACATTTATCACTCAAATGCACATGGCATAGATTATGACCCATTTATTTTATAGGCCATTCAATTCACTTCCATTTTGAATTTTTGATAAATTGATGAATCCAAACCACTCAATTTGGTTGCTTATCTCCAACTCTATTGTGCCACATTTGTTGATTGATATTAGTTATGATATATTCTTTTTCAGTTTAATTTAGATAAATCAATCATGAATCATTTGAATATCAACTTACATTTTTAGTGATATCTTTTTTTTTTTTTTTTTTTTTTTCTTAGTAAGGAAGACTTTATCGTCTCAAATTGCATTAATGTAGTCTTCGATTTATATTTATATTTTAAGATGATCCATATTTAGAATTTTTCTTATGTGTAGTCTTTCATATTAAGAGTTCTTCTTATTTTATTCTTTTTTACCTACTTCGCTAAAGTACACATCAGATGAATTGACGACGGGATTTCCAACGTTTTATACGTTATCGGGTATCTAATAATTAGTAAGATAATACATTAATAAGAGAAAAGTAAAATTCAAAATCAAGAAGAACAAAACAAGAAAATGGTATAGCTCATTGTTGTAGATTTGTAGTATTGTATAGATGTGACATAAGGATAATGGTGAAGTCCATATCTTATCAAACCTAAGCGATTGGTGGGTGTGGCTACAATTTATTTTGGTGGAAACTTCCTTTTTTTTTTTTTTTTTTTTTTTTTAAAGATTTTGAGTCAATTCATGAAGCAATATCATTATAATGTTGATAGAAAATGACATGAAGATAGAATTTTTTTTTTTTTTTTTTTTGGGGGTACAAATAAGCTCTAATGATTCATTGTTCCTCAATAACACTTTCAAATTATTATATTCATGTGGAGTGGAAAAAAAAATACTGTAAGTGTGTTTTGAAACTCAAATAATGTGTTGACAACTCTTGAAAGTTCAACAAATTAATCAAAAGATTGTATGTGATTTGATCCATCACTTAAGAAGACACATAGGATGAGTTGATATTAAGAAAATTTGATTTGCATCAAACCCTAAAGAAATGACAAATAATTTTCTAACAATTTTTAAGATACTTATTTTACGAAAAATATTATAACCAATTTTATACACATTATAAATCAAGCCATTCAATATTTTTATTAATGTTTGAAAAATATAAATTTTCTAAGAAAAGATGTTGTTGCAAGCTTAATGGGTGTGAATTTTAGAATAAATAAGATGTTTATTGTTCACAAATAAATACATACCATGACATTAGATAAATCTGGTTGCAAGTTTTTGGAAAATAATTTTTTTTTTGGTTTGAAGAATTTTGAACCTCAAACCCAGCTTCACTGTCCATTCTAATAATCTTTAGGAATTTATAAACAAAAAGATCCAAGAAATGTGGTATTTTCATAATCAAACCCTAACTAACTAAAGTTTCATTTTTCCCCTGTCATCTGTTACATGGATTTTTTGACGTCATTATGCTCTATCCGATATCACTGTTTCATTAAACTTCGTAAAATCTTGATCTTTTTTATGATTTATATCTATGTCAAATTTGGTCTTCTCTAACCTCCATTGACATATGATAATATTATTTGCTCTCATTTTTTACTGGATCACTTAGAGGTCTACATTGAATATATCTGAACCATCTTAATCGTGTTTCTCTCATCTTATTCTCAATCGATGCTACATCCACTTTCTTCCTAATTTCTTCATTTCTAGCTGTTTTTTCTAGTCCACCAACACATCTAATCTAATCATTCTCATCTCAGTTATCATATTTTTTTTAAGACATGTTGATGCTTTATTGCCTAACATTTTATTTCATAAAATATTGCATGTCTCATAACTTCATACAAAAGTTTCCTCCAAGTTTTAAAGGAATATTGCGATCATACAAGATCGCAAATATACATTTCCACTTCTTCTAACTCAATTGAATTCTATGAGTAATATCTCAATACACTTCTCCATCTTTTAGATGAATAGATCATAAATACTTAAAACACTGACTTCTTGAGATTGATTGATCATCAATTCTTATTTCTATCATATTACATCTACGATTTTTGTTAAACTCACAATTTAATTTATAGTTTACTTAGTCAAACGTCTTTAATTTTTAAGATTTTCATCCACATCTCAATTTTAGCCTATAACCCTTATTTGGACTCCTTCACCATTAATTATATCATCAGTAAAAATCATGACACATTATCTTAAATATTCTTAATAATTACATTCTCTTTCTCTTTGAGCCCTAACATAAGTTATTGCACCTTGATACTCTTTTCATACCCAAATTAATATATTAATTAAGATGTCCTCACAAACCCGAATGATGTAAGAATTTCACAATAATCCAAAAAAAAAAAAAATAGTAAAAGAAATGAATGGACAAATATTATTATGCTTGTCGTTGAATGGACAAATATTAATTATGGTTGTGGTCAATGTTTTGCTTTCACTTTTATTAAATGATGTCAAAATTTTCTAAAAATGGATCTCACTTATTAACATTTCTCATTTTAATATAGGGTAACTTATAACATATTGCAACATCTATAAATAACATCAATTATGTTTTTTTTTTTTTTTTTGTTATGGTAATAACGTTTTTTTTAATATTAATAACTTCTTTTCATTATTTAAAAATCCGGTCCAATGATATGAAAGATTAATTATATTTATTTATTAGTTAATTTTTTAGGATAAAAAAATTGGCCGAATCGATTTATCGGGTCATTTTATAACCCGATTTTGAAGGTTCAAACGGATGAAATTCACAACTGGTTCTTTATTCAACTGGCCAATCTGGTCTGATTTTCAAAATACTGCCTATTTTATTATATGTACATATTCATGCAATATTTGCATGTTACGGAAAATTTATAATGTGTCATGGCACTATTATTATCAATAACAAAAACTTATGGAAACTGTTACTTACAAATACTGGACTGTAGTAGGACCCCTTAATAAATTGTATTGATTAAATTAAAGTTTATCTATTTGAGTTTAGATTAATCATTTTCAATGTATTGCATTATATTGTTCCCGATTTGGTGGTGTATAATTAATGATTTGATCTTCAGGTTTTGGGTTCGAATTCAGGGAATGTGTTTTTTACAAGTGTATGGAATAATCGAAGGTTTTACCTACTCCGCTTAAGTCTGGAAGGAATAATTTAACGATGGATTTCTAACGATTTCAAAAAAAAAAAATATTGCATTATATTTTCATTTGTTTTTGGAAAGAAATAAAAGCTTCAAGTCTTCAATATTGTGTGTATATATATCCCTTTAGCTGACGTTGATGTGTTGCCAAATGGCAAATGGGATCCCTTTGCCTTCTTTGTTATTGTAAAAATATTAAATTCTCTTAATTAAACTGTTGTCTGTTCGTTCACCCACTAAGGGACCCAAAATCTCACTTTATTAAAAAAAGAAAATGACAAGTGGTAACGACTTATTTAATAAAAATAAGTATTATCACTCAAATTTAATTTTTTTCAATTAAAGAGCAGGGTAAAACTTAAATTCAATTTTTTATCCTCTTCTTTTTTCTTCTAAGATTTGAACCATTGTGACAAATTAAATATAATTACTTGAAAATCACCGGATCGCATCTCCTTGAGGGCATATTAGCACTCAAAGTCAGAAGTGACAAAACGAATTAATGAATTAAATTCTTATCGAATACTAAACAAATCAAATTAAAATATGATTAATTTATATTCGATTAGTTTAATAAACTCATCTTGATATTAGTATTCGTATTTTATTCCTTTAATAAACGAATATTCATATTCAAATGATTTAATTTATTCAAATAGAAATAAAAAAATCAAATCGAAATTTAAATTCGTTTTAACAGTTCATTTAGAAAGATTAAGAAAGTAACCTTGTTATTTAATATTTTGGTTTTAAAATTTTAAGGATAAATTACTTATATAATTAAACTAAACTTAAATGAATTCGATTCATATTTGATTTGTTTATGATTTGTTTAATAAACAAGTTAGAAATCTCAAATTCGTATTCAATTTATTCAACCAAAAAATGATAATCAACTCCATTTGTTAGAACAACTTTCATGAAGTCTCTGCACCAATCTCCCTTTTCATTTTCTGAACCCTTGTTTGTTCTTGGAAAAGATAATTTGGCTCAAAAATACCCATTTTTAATTCTTAGGTTTCTCTGAATTTGAAAGTTATCACTTAGTAGATGTCGATAATATAAAAAGTAAAGATATAAAATAAAGTAAAGACGGAGTTTCCATACTAAAGCTCAATCCAATTAAGTTCGTAGCGTCTATCAATATAGTCATATCCCCTTTGTGTTTTCATTTTTGAAATAATAGATTTTCTTAAATATGAATTCCTATAATTGAATTAATTAAACTTTCAAAATCTAAATTCACTTTTAATGTAAATCGAATTGGATGAATAAAATTTGACCCAAATTACCACAGCTACTGAAGCTACATTGAATGGAATATTAGAATAGATGGAAATTACTAGAACTTGTTATGTTGATTGCAGTCTAAACACAACTTTTGAAAAAGATGGGAGTTGGAGGCTATAAAGAAAGATAGATCCAAGCTTATCTCTTATGGGAAATAATAAGTCTTTATAAAATAAAATAAAAGAAAATAAAAAGAAAAGCAAGATCTTTTTTCCCATTTAAGCTTTGAATTAATGTGAAATTTGGAATGAAATTTCAACAGATAGCTTTGATAGAGAGGCCTCTTTTGTCTCCATGATGGGAAGCAAAATGTGACTAGCAATGCAATCACCAACATACACATACCCATTCCCATCATTCCTTTGTGTGATTCATGCCAAAAACCCTAAAGTTGTTTGGCAATCATGTTGATTCTTTTCTAAAATTAAAAAAAATAATAAAAAAAAAAAGAAATTTACATATATGTACATCTATATAGCTTTGACAATGAACTAACACAAGGGTTTGTTTGGGAACTGAAATTTGATTTTATTTTTAACTGTGTATAATATTTACCCAAATCTTTTACCTTAAAATTAACCTTAAGTGCTATGGTTACAAATGAAGGATGAATTATTATCTCACTTTGCTATTTTTCTTTAGGGAATTTATCATTTTCTGACAATTTCTCTCTACAATGAGCAAATAAATTCTCTTTAGACAAAAAACACTCTTCTTCTTAATCTTATTTTTTCTTCATTTTTTGTTTTTTTTTTTAAAAAAAAAAAAACAGTAGTAAGCTACTACAATGCTTATGGCTTATCTCATATTGAGATCTTATGTTCCAATTCAAAATATATTTTTTGTAAGAGACTGGGATAGTCAAAGATTTTACCTATTTCGCTTAAATTATGAAGAAATGATTTGACGGTGGAATTTCCAACAATTCCAAAAAAAAATTATTACAAATTTTTATATTATTTAAAGATAGGTTTTGCGATACTTGTTGCAAATATCGCAAAACCAATCAAAAATATTTAGTGACATTTGCTGTGGATTTTGAGATAGGTATTCCAAAAACCGTCTTACAGTTTGCTACCATTTTTGGGAGAGGAAAAAAAAAAAATAATAAATTTAGAGAAGGAAAACGTGACATTTTTTTCCTTAAATTAAGAATTTGTTCATTTTTTTTAAAATTACTTTAATTATCTAAATTTGATATCTTAAGTTTGGGAATGCCCAGAATTAATAATTTCCATTTTCTTTATTAAATGTTTCTATTTTTGATATTGATTGCATGTCATATCTTCATGTGCGTGATTTTCACCACAATTTATAGATCAAATTAGTTGAATTCATTTTTCTTGATCCAACGGTAACGGAGCCACATTTAGATCAATTGGGACATTTGAGGTGCTTTGAATTTTTATTTTTATTTTTATTTTTTAAAAGAATTATATAAAAAGAGACCATATTAAATTTATGAAAATATCAAACCAGATTCTTGGCTACGTATTCCAATCCCTTAGTCAGATTCAATTAACTTCGGTTTCAATAATAAAAAGCAAAAACAATAATCATAACCAACAAGCTAACTTTTGAATATTTTTTAAAAATAAAAGTTGCTTTAATTTGGACCATTATGCCAACTTAATTCATAGGTAAAGATTTGGGATCTTTTACACCTAAAATTTTTCAATCATATAAAATTAGGATAGATATTTCGATAAATCACTATTAGTTAACGGTAGCTTCTTAGATTCAACTCAAAACAGATTTATTTTAAAAGTAGATCCGATCTATTTTAAACGATTTTTCTCAGGATTTAAATTTCGATGACGAAATGTTTTAAAGGAATAATTAAACCCTTCAATTATGCATGGTAGTACAAGAAATTGAAGGAATCAGCAAATTACACACACTCATGCACAACCACCGAATCAATTATGATTCTATCTTGTTTAGGTTAGATATATTTAATATTATATATTATCATGTAATACCCTTGAGAATGAGACACGATATATCACTTTCAATTTATAATACAAAAAAGTGTTACATTATATGAATTTGGGCATCTTTATCATTGAAAGAAAGAAATTAAGAGCACTACTTGCTGCCATTTTCCTGAGCTGTCTACTTTATCCACTTAAATCAATAGGGTTCCGATTTCTTTGACAATGTACATCATTTGCAATCATTTCTTCAGCCTTGCCAAAGTATTCATTCATTCATTTATGTATGTTTCCTCCCAATCCCCAATCTATGTACATGTTATTATATTTGTTGACGTCGATTTTCGTTTCAGTGATAATTCTGAAAGAACACTCTTCGAACAATCTCTCATTAATTGTGAGTTTGTTTGGTTTGAGAACCGAATACAAACTTAGCAAGAGGTAAGAAAAACACATGGTAAACAAAGAATTTAACATGGTTCGGCGGAAATGGATCCAACCTACATCTACGGACACAAAGAAAATGAAGATTTTATTATGTGGTCGGGTCGGACAAACTTCTCTACATAAGTGTTCGGCTTTGACCGACCCACCCTTGTTCTATCTTCTAAGGTTTACTCTTATCTCATTTCTTACAAGTAATGTTTGAGTAAAATTTGTTAACTCATTACAATGAACTCTCAAGCCCTTTATATACTATGACAAATTACACTATTACAATGTCTTCGTGACGTCAGCCACGTGAATCTGCTATCAATGCCAAGGCTTTCTGCCCCAACTGCTTCGTCGAAAGTTACTCTGCCACCTGACATTTCTTTAAACCAAGCTACTAAACCCTTTGTCACACGCTACTTCTAGCCTGTAATCTGTCACCTCAGACCTCTTCGAAAGGTGCAAGTTTCTATGTAAGGCTTATGTCATCTGATCTTGATCATACTATTATCATTCTGACCCGCCTTATCATGTCGGGAACTAAAACATTATTCATCCTACCTATATTGGACTGTCAGGACAGGTCGGACCTGATAAGTGAGTGAAATATACTTTGAACATAACTTATTCAGATTTATTATTAAATATTTAGTTCTAGATTTTATATTTTATTATATAATTTTATCATCCTAATAATTTAGAAAGTGTTTACTATTCAAGCAAATTTAGTGATTTTCTTTTTATTTTTATAGGAATTGAGAATTTCCTTACAAATTGATTGCCAAAATATACCGCCTATAAAAATTGGAGTTAGAATCAAATTGATATTCTTGACACACTTGTGCATTTATTGATAGGTCAAATTTGGTGCACTATCGAATTGGCAAAATAAAAAAGAAAAATAAAATGGCAAGTAGTCAAAGTAAATAAGGAAAGAAATCAATATACACGTGAAGGCTGCAAAAATTGATTAGGTTTTTTTTAGTGCACAAAAAAAAAATAAATAGCCTATGACGTCACTTTGGCAGGGGGGCTTTTTCACGCAAACTCTAAGCTTCACGCTAGAGAGGAATGCCATAAGCAGACAGAGCCGAGAGTTGCAAAAATCAAATCCAGTGTTGAGTTGAACATATTTCTCCATTATTTTCAGGCTATGCTTATTTATTTTATGGTGAACTAATTTCCTAAGCAAATATATGGTTGAACTCTTGTACTTAAATTCTTATATTTATATTCTTGATTCATGAATAACTTTTAATGTTTACTATAATTGGTATTTTATTATTATCTTTCATCTTTTAATTTTTGTTTAATTCAGAGATTGTGTTTTTACCAATTTTCATATAGGAATAGTCTTGGTTTTTCTATGTGTGGTTGGGGAACCCAATTGTGACTTATTGTTATTTTATGAGTTAATTTTCTGCTGCACTATTGCTCTTAGGTATATTGTCAACACTAGATATGTCATAATAATAATATATTTGCTTTTAATATAGAGAAAATAATATATCAATTACCTTATGATTTAATTTATTTTAAATTGATTTTTTCTCCGATTATTGGTTTGTGAAGTGAAATCCTCAATTGAGTAATAAAAGTAATCAAACATTAAATATAGGGAAGTTATACAAGAGGAATTTCAGACGCTTTGCTGCTTTTCTTCTATTGATAATCCCTAAGTATTTTTTATAATTTTCATTTTAAATTACCAATTAAATCTTTTCCTTTAATAAGTTATTACTAACATTTTTATTAAGTGACTTAGTTCCTTCGTAACCATCTCTCTGAGGAATCGACGCCTCAACTATACTGGGATAACCGCAAGTACTTTTTGGGCGTAATCAAATTTTGACGTCGTTGCCGGGGAGACGATTTATAATCAAAAGGAGCAGGTTTGCTTAGTCAACAAAAAAAGGTAACTTCGTTCCTTTTTATTTTTATTTATTTATTTTATTCATTTTTGTTTAAGTTTAAATTTTGGTTTTTCATTTTATTCTTTTTATTTTGGTTTCTTGTTTTATTTGTGTTTGAGTGCATGCCTAGACCTGGGGATCGTTTAGGTAGATTTGTGAGAATTAAAGAGGAAGACTTAGACTTAGAAAGCCTATTTGAAAACCTTTTTGCTACACCACCTAGATCTAGCATGCACAACATGAGTGATCACGAGGAGCAACCCATTAGGACTTTGCAGGAGTACCTCCATCCTATTCGCACAACTACACCATCATGTATAATGTTTCCTCATAATGCACCATATATAGACTTTAAGCTTGGATTGATACAGCTTCTCCTTAACTTTCATGGTTTGGAGAATGAGAACTCTTATGTGTATATTAGGAGTTTGAAGAGATTGTAGCAACCTTTAATGACCAAGTTAGGACTACATACACAGTTAGACTTAAGTTCTTCCATTTTACCTTTAAGGATAGAGCTAAGAGCTGGTTGTACTCTTTGAGACCTCGTTCCATAGGATCATGGGGTGAAATGACACAAGTATTTTTCACTAAATATTTTCCACACCATAAGACTGATGCTTTGAAAAGACAGATCTCTACTTTCTCCCAGAAATACAGTGAGACCCTTTATCAAACTTAGGAGAGGTTTAAAGAGATGTTAGCTATTTATCCCCACCGTGGGTATGAGAGTTGGTGTATAGTGAGTTACTTTTATGAGGTCCTAACCCCTATAGAGCACCAATTCGTTGAGATGATGTGCAATTGTGAGTTTTTACAGAAGGACCCTGATGAAGCAATATAGTATTTAAATGACCTCGTTGAAAAAGCTCACACTTGGACTGGACCTAATGTCATGGAACACTGATATGACACGTTCCACTCCTTCTAACGGAGGCATACACCACTTTAGAGATGATAGTCTTAAAGCACAGGTTGAGCTATTAAATAAAGAAATGAGAGCTTTAAAAGCCATAGATAGCAAAACTATGCATGTGGTAGTCCAGTTAGAACCTCAAGGAGGCGTGTTTTGTGTGTAAATGGATTAACCATCTAGCCCAAGAGTGTCCTTTATATGGTGAGATAAGAGAAATATATGAGGAACAATGTTATACCTTATGGATGTACAAGAAGCCTTATATATCGTATTCAGATACTTATAATCCTAGTTGGAGGAACCACCCAAATTCAGTTGGAAACAGAAGTCTCAACACATCAACAACCTACTCAAACACCACAACCTAGAGGCTACACTTCTCCTCAGTATCCCACACCTATCATTCATATATAAACGCTTTAGAGGACACTGTGCAAGCATTTATAGAGGCCCAGAGTAAAACTAATCAAAGTTTTGAGTCATTGATAACTCAAGTGGTTGAAGATAATAAGGAGATGAAGAGTCAAGTCTCTAAATTGACTAACGTTTTAAGTGTGCAGAGGAAAATTTCCATCTCAAACACAACCAAATCTGTGAGGACAACATATGGCACATGTTGACTATGAAGCATCCAATGTAAAAGGTCTAAATGTCATAACCACTCAGAGTGGTAAAGAGATAAACGTGCAGGACACTTCCAATACTATAGGTGACACTACAGATATTAGTGCATATATTCCTCAAGAAGAGCAAGTGGTGCAGAGCCCAGTTCGAGTACCATTCCCTGAAGCTCTTAGGCCTACTATGTGAGCTATAGACTGTAATGATGAGATCCTAGAACATTTAAAGTGAGTAAAGATTAACTTTCCTCTGTTACATGTGATCAAATATGTTCTCATATATGCGAAGGTTTTAAAGGATCTATGCACCATGAAGAGAAAGCATAATGTGAAAAATACTGCATTCCTGACAGAGCAAGTGATCTGTGGTAAACACACACGTAACACAAGCGCACATATTACTCAAGTAATATAAAATATATCGATCCCACGAGGACTTAATACCTAAGCTATCAATTTATGAAGTTAAATGTCTACGAGTATCTAATTAAATGATTGTTGGTTGGATGATGATTTTTATCTGAAAACAAGTAATTAAAACAGTGCGAAAGTAAATTTACGGAAAATTCAATATTATGAAACTATCTAAAGTTGTGAATCCTTCCAATATCTTTTAAAGATAAAATGATTATTTCATGTTTGTGCAATATATCGGTTTATTAATCTGGAACACGAAAATATACAAAATCCTCTGTCGATGGTCAGATGTAAATACCATGTTGTTTTCTTTTCTAAGGCATTCCCAAGATCAATTTAAGCATAAAATAAAGTGAATACAAAAATAGATATGGCGGAATCATACTCACTTTGAACGGTTTTGAGGATGTGTGAAGAATAAAAACTTTGTTCCTTGAAGAGTGTTTCCAAGCTTTCTTTGAATTTGAAATCCAAGCTCTTAGCTTTCTTTGATTCCAAGCTCTTGGGAAAGTTTCCCTAACACCTTGTTTGATTCTTTGTGTGCTAGCACTTTTAAAAAATTTGCAACAAATTTCCTTCAACCAAGCTTGTAACTCTCGGCCATGGAGCTTCAAAGGAGAGAGAGGTTTTTCTTTTGGTAATTTTTGTTTTCTAAAAACATATGCCAAAAAGTATTTACAAAATTTGGTAAAAGCTTTTCCAAAAAGCAAAAACCAATTTTGGAGGCAAAATGACATTAATTGCTCACAACCACCACCATCATGAATAGTGATGGTTGTCAATCACAAAAGGTGACTTGACATCCATCACTAAAGTGACAGGTGATGTGACAAACTATGTGACTTGTGGCCGCACTTGATTCAAAATCAGAGTGGCCTCGTAAACACATTTCGGGCTCGGATTCGTTAATTTCGAATTAATGAATTTTCTGTTGCGACGTAATTAAATCAAATTTAATTAAATAATCATGTCTAGTAAAATTACTATTCACATCGCTTGTGAATTAATTCTAAATTAATTCGTTAGCCCGAATTAAAATCCAATTTTAATTCCGCGTCGAAATCTAATTTCGTTTAATGTATCGAATATATTATTTTATCGATTAATTCCAAATTAATCGTTCTCTCTCTTCAATTAGTATTTTGTCCTAAGTAAAATCTCTCCGTAATTAATCTCAGATTAATTATGTTCGAATCATACGTCATCAGTGAATCTTCGGGAAGCGACCCAAAATATCCCTGGATATGTTGGCAGTAAATACGGTCATCGGACTATCCGAACACGTACGTACCTCATATTACATTTTTACCGATTTACGAGACATGATTGGCCTCTAGCAAAGCACCGTGCCTACCCAATTCTCCAGAAATATTCTTAATGGAATATATAATCTTTGTCAGGCGTAGTATACGTAGTATTGCGTATAACGATCTAGTATCGGATGTCACATGCAAGGCCTGTGGCTGGAATAGTGTCTGCCTCGTACAAAGCATATATCGGACACAAGCAACTAGTTTCTTTAATCGGATAATCACGACCTTGTCATATTATTCTGATGGTTGCAACATATTAGAGCACCAGTTCTGTATCCATGCGTGATCATCATCTCCATATGACTGAAGTGATACTTCCGTGTTGACATCACATCCAATACACTATGATTTTCAATAAACCCAGAAGAGGCGTACACGGAACCTGTTAAAGTCCCGGATGACCAAAACCAAAGAGTAATGATTGTCGCAAGTACTAGCGATGTAAGTCTCAGGTTAAGACCAAATACATCTACCCTGAAGCGGATTCGCATAGACACATTGTCATACTACCAATGAGATTCTGCAGTGTCTATCCAGAGCGAAGCTATTTCCGTATCATCGGTAAACACAACCTCCTATCACACTTGCATAAGTATCCAATACTTAAATATATGAGAACTCTGTTGTTACGCTTCCATAACACGCACAAATACAATACTAGTCTATTCCGTATTATCGATTTCCAATCTCGATAATACTACGACTATGGATGTTTAATGATTAAACCGTTATGGATTGATATGTCTCATATCTTATCAATCCGGAACTAATCATAAGGACTTTTACCATTTATATTTCCAAGTAAATAAATTACAAAATGATAAAAAGACAATTTCCATTGTCACATAGATAATTTGTACAAAAACTACAATGTCTTTTACAATAGTGACGTTATGGGTCATAGTTGTCCAACTATCTCCCACTTGGCCTATAGCCAGTCACTCAAGCATCTAACACCTGAACTATATACATGTCGCTCAAAATTTTACTGAGGAATAACTTTCGTCAGCGGATTTGTCATGTTGTCTTCTGATGTGACCTTCTCGATCTTCACATCGCCACGATGTATGATCTCACGAATCAGATGGAAACGTCGAAGAACATGCTTGGATCGTTGATGAGAACGCGGTTCCTTAGCCTGCGCTATAGCCCCATTATTGTCACAATACAATGGAACAGGCTCAGCTGCTAACGGAACTACTCTTAATCCAACTAGAAATTTTCGGATCCAAACTGCCTCTTTTGCTGCTTCAGATGCAGTAATATACTCCGCTTCTGTTGTTGAATCGGCAACAGTCTCTTGCTTGGAAGATTTCCAGCTTACTGCTCTGTTGTTCAAACAAAATATGTACCCTGATTGCGACTTGCAATTGTCTTTTTTGGTTTGGAAACTTGCATCAGTATACCCAGTTACCTCAAGTTCTCCATCTCCATAGATTAAGAAAGCATCATTAGTTCTTCTAAGATACTTAAGGATATTCTTAACCGCCATCCAGTGACCTTCACCTGGATCGACCTGATAGCGACTACATATGCTCAAAGTATATGAGACATCAGGTCGCGTATATATCATGGCATACATGATCGATCCGACTACCGAGACGAACAATATCTGACTCATGCTGTCTCTCTCATCTTGAGTTTTAGGACACATGTCCTTAGATAGAGTGACGCCATCTGACACTGGCAACTGTCCCCTCTTGGACTGATCCATGTTGAATCTCTTCAACACTTTGTCAATATACGTGCTCTGGGAGAGTCCAAGCAGCTTTCTAGATCTATCCCTGTAGATATTTATTCCTAGAATAAAGGCTGCTTCTCCCAGATCTTTCATGGAGAATTTTAATGAAAGTCAAGCTTTCACCGATGTTAACATGGGAATGTCATTGCCGATAAGCAATACATCAACAACGTAAAGGACAATGAATATCAGTGCGCTCCCACTAACCTTCTTATATTCACAAGGATCATCCTCGCTTTGAATGAAATCATATTCTTTTATGATCTCATCAAAACATTGGTTCCAAGAACGTGATGCTTGCTTCAATCCATAAATGGATCGATTTAACTTACAAACCTTGTTTGCAAGTCTTGGTACGACAAAACCGTCAGGCTGTTTCATATAAACATCCTCCAAAAGGTTTCCGTTAAGGAAAGCGGTTTTGACGTCCATCTTTCATATCTCGTAATCGAAATATGCAGTAATATCAAGCATTATCCGAATGGATTTAATCATGGCAACGGGTGAAAATTTTTTATCGTAATCGACACCATGTCGTTGACGATACCCTTTTGCTACAAGCCTAGCTTTGTACGTTTGTACGTTGCCATCCATGCCGGTCTTCTTCTTGAAGACCCATTTGCAACCAATAGGCTTTACGCCTTATAGTGTCCAAACTTGGTTAGTGTACATGGAATCCATTTTGAATTTCATGGCTTCTTGCCATATATCGGAATCGATATCCTGTATCGCTTCCTCATATGTAGCAAGTTCGTTATCCTCAATAAGATTAATATCTACATGACGTGAGATCATAAACCCATACCTCTCAGGTTGTTTTCTGACTCTCTCCGACCTACGTGGTTCTTGTGTATTCGAAGATTGTTGTACAATCTCATCCATGATGGACTGTTCATATTCCGTTAAGGATTCTATGCCAGGAACAGTATCACTATGATTTTCATCGAGTTCTACTTTCCTCCCACTAATCACTACATTTAGGAATTCATTCTCAAGGAAAACCGCATGTAGAGCAACAAATACTTTGTTCTTTTGTGGGTGATAGAAATAATATCATTTAATTTCCCTAGGATATCCTACGAATAGGCATTTATCCGATTTGGATTCAAGTTTGGTACCTTCTAAACGTTTGACGTATGCCCAGCAACCCCAAATCTTCAAAAATGAGAAAAGCGGTTTCTTTCCTGTCCATATCTCATACGGAGTCTGTTGAAACAGAATTTGACGGACCCTTATTCAGAATAAGTATTGCACTGTTCAATGCATATCCCTATAAGGAAATAGGTAGCTCTGTACGACTCATCATAGACCTTACCATGTCTAACAAAGTTCGGTTTCTCCGTTCGGACACACCGTTTAATTACGGTGTTCCAGGAGGAGTCCACTGTGAAAGAATATCATATTCTTTTAAGTAATCAAGAAACTCATTGCTCAAGTATTCGCCACCACGGTCCGACCGTAATGTCTTAATACTTTTACCGGTATGTTTTTCAACTTCGTGTCGAAACTCTTTGAATTTTTCAAAGGTTTCCGACTTGTGTCTCATAAGATACACATAACCATAACGCGATGCATCATCCGTAAAGGTTACGAAGTATTCATATCCACCTATAGCCTGGCTAGACATAGGTCCACATACGTCACCATGAACGAGGGCTAACAGTTCGATGGCACGTCCACCTTTACCGCTAAAAGGTGTTTTAGGCATTTTTCCTAATAAACAAGATTCGCAGACGTCATATGAATTTGGATCAAATCCGTCCAAGTATCCACTCTTCGAAAGTGTGGATATACGTGTCTTGTTTATGTGTCCCAGACAACAATGTCATATATAAGTTTCATATTTGTTACTTACTTTAAGCCTTTTGTTTGTTACATTATATGTTTGAGATTGATTTATATTCAAAATATAAAGACCATTATTTGCATCAGCTGTGCAAATTTCTATATCAATTTTATACATAAAACACCCAGTGTTTCTAAATACAAAAGTATACCCGCATTGGGAATACATAGATACATAAATAATATTCCTAGTCAAACTAGGTACAAAATAACAGTTTATAAGTTCAAGTACATGCCCCCAGGGCAGTTCCAAAACATAAGTGCCCACGGCCAAAACGGCAACTAGAGTCTCATTTCCAACGCGGAGGTCAATCTCTCCTGAGGCCAGTCTCTTGCTAATCCGCAGATCCTGCACATCAGTACATATGTGAGTACCACAACTAGAATCAAAAATCTAATTTTTAAAACTAGTAGTAGACATGTTTATTTCTATAACAAACATACCTGAAGCCGGTGTCTTGCCCGCTTTAATTTCCTTTATGTGCGCCTTGTACTCGCGACAGTCACGCTTCTAGTGACCCCGCTTCCCGCACTGCATACATACATCTTGGGATTTGTCCTTGGGTTTCCCAGAACCCTTTGACGATTTGGCCTTGCCTTTCTTCTTATGCTTCTTCTTCTTCTTCTTCACACCTCCAGTCACCTTGGGCCAAGCCCTCGGAGTCTAAGATGTCGAAGCGAAGTGCGCCTCGCGCTTCTTACCATTTTGAAGATCCTTTTCAGCTTCTTTCAGAATGTACATTAACTCTCCAAGAGTATCATACTGGTTCAATATATTATAGTTCATGATGAACCCACTCCAAGTGTTAGGGAGAGAGTGCAAGATCAAATCTATCGAAGTCTCAGCCTCGAAGACAATGCACATCTGAGCCAGCTGCTCGATGTCAGCAATCATATGTGACACATGGTACTCAACAGATGTACCATCTGACATGCGAGTGCGGAAGAGTTTCTTCTGCAACTCATATCTTTGCGATCTAAGATTAGATCGGTGAAGATCATGCAACTTAGCCAACATGTTATAGGGATCCAATCGCTTGTTCTGTTGACGAAATTATTGAGTCATAACAGCAAGCATAATGGACTGAGCAGTAGAGTTGTCATCGTTATGAGTCTTCCAAAGCTCTAGCTCAAACAATTGATCAGGTCCATGCTTAGGCCCAATAGGTCTCTCTATTATATAGATCAACTTCTCGGATCCTAGGACAATCCTGAGATTCATTTCCCAGTCAGAAAAGTTGGTGTCATTAAAAACATTCTCTCCCATGATAATGTCCCTGACACTGTTCTTTCCCGTCATTTTAATTGCGATAGTCCAACTATCCAATCAGCAATGTATGGGTACAGTCTAACTGTTACAAGAAAAATAATAATATATTAGTCCAACTAATAAAATAATTGACGAAATAATTTGAAAACGTGTAAAGCTAAGTATTTGAACGAAATTACAAATTCAATACTAGCCTCCCACTATTTTCCGGCTAGCCTCTAACCCTCTGTCGAGTACTCGGGAAGCCTAGTTTCCTAGTGGGCTAGGATCCCGTTAAATAACACACAACCTTGACTTTGGCCAACAAGCTGTATGATATTTAACTAGGTAGATCTCTAAGATCAATTGGATCTCATCCAATTCCTAGATCCGGTAGGTGGACCACCAAGTCCGAAACATATATACAATATATATGCCAATATATCCAATATATTTTCCTAACATTTTTCCTCTTAATCAACTAAGCCTTGGCTTTGGCACAACAAGCTTAATGATTCCAGTTAAGCGGAACCCATTGCCTTTGGAAAGCTTCGTAATCGATATCGATGGACAAGAAGTGATCTTGACTTTGGCCAACAAATCACAACTTAGACAAGACATACGATATGTAACAAAGCCTTCATGATTCAAACACATCTGCGATGGACAAATGTCTTGACTTTGGCCAACAAACCAGTGCCAATCTTAGATCTTGAGTAAGAATCACTCAATGGAAGGAAAACACTTAATATTGATTGAGGGTTTTTCGCATAAATTGGCAACCAACTTATTATCTTTGTTAGGTCTCATCATACACCCTTAAGCATGCATTCTAAAAACATAATTAGGCGCGGAAAATAAATTAATAATGATATGCGGAAGGATATCTCACAAATTATTCATAGAACAAATCACTCAATTCCTCTCCTCAGCTAGCACTATTCTAACTTCTACCCAATTACATAATACATTAAAGAAACCTCATTAACATTGAGGGGAATTAGGTGAGAAGAGAATTACAAAGAATCGAGAGATAAGGCTGGACACGCATGTCTAATTTAATAAATTCTAAATTTACAACAATTTCCAAAATTGTCATTTCCCTTCTAATATCCATCTGATATACATTATTCTTTCAACACATCCATGTATTCACACAAAGCATGTTATTCAATCAATCTAATCCAATTAATTAATCTTTGAATTAAGTGATCATCCAATGTTCAAACAATGATTTGATTTGTGCGAGTCTAACTGGTTTAAGAATAAGTACTCAAGGTACGAATTCTTGAATTATATCGAACTACAATTGAAATCTAATTTAATTCGTATTCAATACTAATTCTATATTTATTCTAAATTAAATAACTACACTTTTTAATGCGCTTTAAGACTTAGATTCCGAATCTAATCTAAATGGGTCTCAAAGCCCAATTAACATCCAATGTGTTTAATTAAAGTCCAATGGGCTTTCATTGATTTCATAAGGCATTGGCTTTGTTCAATATGGATCAAACCCAAATACCAAGGCCCAATAAAGGAATCACCCTATTGGCAAGAAATCAAATTCGGCCCATTAGGCCCAATTAAATATTTAAAGTCCATTTGTTATATTTGGACTTAATGGAATGATTTAGGCCCAATTTGGATCCAATCCAATTGGCCTAAACCAACTTGGACCAAGTAAGCCCATTAGGCCCAAATACAACTTTATAAGCCCAATTCTAAATAAAGCCCAATTAATCAAATTCTAAAATTCCAAATTTCATAATTTAATTAATTAAAGTATATTACACTAATTAACTATCTAAATTAATATTTCTAAAATACTAATTTAATCAATTAATCATGTATTAATTTGAAACAAAAAATCATCTCATTTCATGCTATATCACTCACGCATTGGTGGGTTTTAATATCCGATTTTGTTTTCAATCTGATTGAATTACAAATCAACATTTCCCAAGTCTTTAAACTCATCCAATGATCAAAAGAACAAAAAAATACCATGAGTTAGGGCAACATTCATATTCAGCCAAGCCAATATTTGGGCAAAAAATTGATCCAACCAACTTTTCATTAAATTGATTATATATAACTCCAAGTCATCCATATACAAGCATGCTCAAACATTCAATTTGGTCAAACATGCTCAAAACAAAAAGACCCAAATTTCATGTTATAAACCCTAATCAAATTTCATGCTCAAATTAGGCTTCATGATACCATTGTTGGTTTCTAAGGCATTCCCAAGATCAATTTAAGCATAAAAAAAGTGAATATAAAAAGAGATATGGCGGAATCATACTCACTTTGAACGGTTTTGAGGATGTGTGAAGAACAAAAATTTTGTTCCTTGAAGAGTGTTTCCAAGCTTTCTTTGAATTTGAAATCCAAGCTCTTAGCTTTCTTTGATTCCAAGCTCTTGGGAAAGTTTCCCTAACACCTTGTTTGATTCTTTGTGTGCTAGCACCTTTAAAAAATTTGCAACAAATTTCCTTCAACCAAGCTTGTAACTCTCGGCCATGGAGCTTCAAAGGAGAGAGAAAGGTTTTTCTTTTGGTAATTTTTGTTTTCTAAAAACATATGCCAAAAAGTCTTTACAAAATTTGGTAAAAGCTTTTCCAAAAAGCAAAAACCAATTTTGGAGGCAAAATGACATTAATTGCCCACACCCACCACCATCATAATAGTGACTGGTGTCAGTCACTAAAAGGTGACTTGACATCCATCACTAAAGTGATAGGTGATGTGACAAGCGATGTGACTTGTGGTCATACTTGATTCAAAATCGGAGTGGCCTCACAAACATATTTCGGACTCGGGTTCGTTAATTTCGAATTAATGAATTTTTCGTTACGACGTAATTAAATCATATTTAATTAAATAATCATGCCTAGCAAAATTACTATTCACGTCACTTGCGAATTAATTCTAAATCAATTCGTTAGCCCGAATTAAATCCAATTTTAATTCCACGTCGAAATCTAATTTCGTTTAATATATCGAATATATTATTTTATCGATTAATTCCAAATTAATCGTTCTCTCTTCAATTAGTATTTTATCCTTGATAAAATCTCTCAGTAATTAATCTTAGATTAATTATGTTCGAATCATACATCATCGGTGAATCTTCGAGAAGCGACCCAAAAGATCCCTGGACATATTGGCAGTAAATACAGTCGTCGGACTATCCGAACACGTACATACCTCGTACTATATTTTTACCGATTTACGAGACATGGTTGGCCTCTAGCAAAATATCGTGCCTACCCAATTCTCCAGAAATATTCTTAATGGAATATATGATCTTTGTCAGTCGTAGTATACGTAGTATTGCGTATAACGATCTATTATCGGATGTCACATGCAAGGCCTAAGGCTGGAATAGTGTCTGCCTCGTACGAAGCATATATCAGATCACAAGCAACTAGTCTCTTTAATCGGATAATCATGGCCTTGTCATATTATTCCGATGGTTGCAACACATTAGAGCACCAGTTCTGTTTCCATGTGTGATCATCATCTCCATATGACTGAAGTGATACTTACGTCTTGACATCACATCCAATACACTACGATTCTCAATAAACCCAGAAGAGGCGTACACGGAACCTGTTAAAGTCCCGGACGACCAAAACCAAGCGTAATGATTGTCGCAAGTACTAGCGATGTAAGTCTCATGTTAAGACCAAATACACCTACCCTGATGCGGATTCTCATAGACACATAGTCATACTGCCAATGAGATTCCGCAGGGTCTATCCAGAGCGAAGCTGTTCCCGTATCATCGATAAACACAACCTCCTATCACACTTGCATAAGTATCCAATACTTAAATATATGAGAACTATGCTGTTACGCTTTCATAACACGCACAAGTGCAATACTAGTCTATTCCACATTATCGATGTCCAATCTCGATAATACTACGACTAGGGATTTTTAATGATTAAACCGTTATGGATTGACACTGTCTCATATCTTATAAATCTGAAACTAATCATAAGGACTTTTACCATTTGTATTTCCAAGTAAATAAATTACAAAATGATAAAAGGTAATTTTCATTGTCACATAGTTAATTTATACAAAAACTACAATGTCTTTTATAAATAGTGACGTTATGGGTCATAGTTGTCCAACACACCCAAAGTAATCCAATGAATCATATGTCTATGTTAACCAAATTACCTGAATTCATTAAGATTAAGTTCTAATTGTGGCTACTCCTGCCCGACAGGTATATGTCTATCCTGGAAGGAAATCTACCTAAGTGATATCTACCCCAAGGTAAGATTGTGAGCTATTGAGTCTAAGACTGATACCTAAAATTTATTTATCAAGTTAATTTTAAGTTTACCAAATCAATCTTATTACTGGCCAGTTAACAAGAAGCGTTAAGCTTACGACTCAATAAATAAACCAATATACTACCCAAAACATAAAATAACCAACTTATAAACTGATGATATTGGAATTCATCACAACTCTAGATACGAGATTTAGTAACCACACATGTCTAGGACTTTTAAAGACATAAATAAAGAAAATTACATAAATTAAACTTGGAAATTAAGAAGGTAAAATATTGGGGGTTAAAGGATCCATTTTTATTACTTCTAATTTAGAAATCTCCCTTATTATAATATATAAATTGCATGACATTACCAACCAACCATAAAGACGGTGTCTAATTAAGTCAGGTTAAAGTCAATTTAATTAAGTCCAACCGACCATAAAGGCTGTATCCCATTAAGTCAGTTTTTAAAATAGTTTATATATTATAACTAAGGGAGATTAATCTAAATTATAATAATAAAAGCTTTAACTTTAACCCCAATATAGGGAAGTTACCTACTCATACTTTAAAGTAAAATAAAGAAATATCTATTGCTTAAAATAAAAATTAAATACAAGAAAGTTTTAAATAAACAAACAAGATACAATCTTCATTGTATTCTTAAAGAAATCCCCAGAAGAAGATATGAAAATTTCAAATGAATTCGGCCTTAATTTATAGGCAAATTTTTGGTCTGCGTGTCGCGACGCGCCGTTGATTCTTCACATGTGTATGTTGGGTTCTAATGAGCAAACCAATATCATAGTAAGCATAGTGTAAATACGTAATGAAATATAGCGAAATTATAAATACAAAGATCGGTTATATGATGTGTAAAGTTCAGAAATTTCACTCTAGAAGTTGCTCCAAGCTCCTCCAATGTTGAGTGTCAAGCTCCAAACTTTGAAGAGTGGATTCCAAACTCTTGGGAAAGGTTTCCATATCACCTTTGTATGATCTTTGATGTGATAGCAATGGAGATTTTGCAACAAAATCCCCTAGTTCTTCCTTTCTTGTTCTCGGCAATGGAGAGCTTAAGGAGAGGGAGAGTATTCGTTTTGGGAGAGAGAAGAAGAGAATGAAATGGTCTTGTTATTTTGATTTTCCAAAATCAAAAATATGATATACCAAATATTTGGTAATATTTCATTCACTTTTCAAGTTTGAGTGTTTAGTAAGCCATCACCAACTCACCAAATTCCATAACCAAAAAGGCAAACAAAGTGACAAGTGATGTGACATGTTGTGGGCCCTACTTGATTCAAAATCTGAGTGGGCCCGCAAACACATTGTGGGCTCGGGTTCGTTAATTCCGAATTAACGAATTTTCCGTTGCGACTTAATTAAATCAAATTTAATTAAATAATAATACCTCGTAAAATTATTATTAAAGTAGCTCGCGAATTAATTCTAAATTAATTCGTTCGTCAGAATTAAAATCCAATTTTAATTCCGTTATGAAATCTAATTTTATTTAATATATCGAATATATTATTCTAATAGATTAATTCCAAATTAATCGTTCTCTCTCTTTTTTAATTGAATTTTATCCCAGATAAATTCTCGCCGTAATTAATCCTAGATTAATTTTCCATCTCTTCTAATTAATCATAGATTAATTATGTTCGAGTCATACGTCATCGGTGAATCTTCGGGAAGTGACCCATGAGATCCCTGGATATGTTGGCAGTAAATCCGGTCGTCGGATAATCTGAATACTTACGTACCTCGTACCACGTTCTTACCGATTTACGAGACATATTAGTTTCTAGCAAAGCGTCATGCCTACCCAATTCTCCGGAAATATTCTTTAAGGAATATATAATCTTTATCAGGCATAGTATACGTAGTATTGCGTATTGCGATCCAGTATCAGATGTCACATGCAAGGCCTGAGGCTTAAATAGTATCTGCCCCGTACGAAGCATATATCGGATCACTAGCAATTAGTCTCTTTAATCGGATAATCATGACCTTGTCATATTATCCTGATGGTTGCAATACATTAGAGTATCAGTTATGTATCCCTATGTGATCATCATCTCCATATGACTGAAGTGATATATCCGTCTTAACATCATACCCAATACACTAAAATTCTCAATAAACCCAGAAAAGGTGTACACAGAACCTGTTAAAGCCCTGGACGACCAAAACCAAAGCGTATTGATTGTCGCAAGTACTAGCGATGCAAGTCTCAGGTTAAGACCAAATACACCTACCCTGATGCGGATTCCCATAGACACATAGTCATACTACCAATGGGATTTCGCGGGGTCTATCCAGGGCGAAGTTGTTTCCGTACCATCGGTAAACATAACCTCCTATCACACTTGTATAAGTATCCAATACTTAAATATATGAGAACTATGTCGTTACGCTTCCATAATGCGCACAAGTGCGATACTAGTCTATTCCGTATTATCGATGTTCAATCTCGATAATACTACGACTATGGATATTTAATGATTAAACCTTTATGGATAGATAATGTCTCATATCTTGTTAATCCGAAACTAATCATAAGGACTTTTATCATTTATATATTCAAGTAATCTAATTACAAAATGATAAAATAGTAATTTTCATTGTCACATAGCTAATTTGTACAAAAATCACAATGTCTTTTACAAATAGTGACGCTATGGGTCATAATTTTCCAACAATCTCCCACTTGGCCTATAGCCAGTCACTCAAGCATCTAACATCTGAACTATGTACATGTCGCTAAAACTTTTGCTGAGAAATAGCTTTCGTCAGCGGATCCGCAATGTTGTCCTCTGATGCGACCTTCTCGATCTTCACATTGCCACGATGTATAATCTCACGAATCAGATGGAAACGTCGAAAAACATGTTTGGATCGTTGATGAGACCGCGGTTCCTTAGCCTGCGCTATAGCTCGTTATTGTCACAATACAATGGAACGGGCTCAGCTGCTAACGAAACTACTCCTAATCCAATTAGGAATTTACTGATCCAAACTGCCTCTTTTGTTACTTCAGCTGTAGTAATATACTGCGCTTCTGTTGTTGAATCGGCAACAGTCTCTTGCTTGGAAAATTTCCAGCTTACTGCTCCGTTGTTCAAATAAAATATGTACCAAGTTTGTGACTTACAATCGTCTTTATCGGTTTGGAAACTTGCATCGGTATACCTAATTACCTCAAGTTCTCCATCTCCATATATTAAGAAAGCATCCTTAGTTCGTCTAAGATACTTAAGGATATTTTTAACCGCCATCCAGTGACCATCACCTGGATCGACCTGATAGCGACTACACATGCTCAAAGCATAGGAGACATCAGGTCGCATACATATCATGGTATACATGATTGATCTGACTGCCGAAGCGATCGGGATCCAACTCATGTTGTCTCTCTCATCTTCAGTTTTAGGACACATGTCCTTAGATAGAGTGACGCCATGTGAAACTGGCAACAGTACCGTCTTAGACTGTTCCATGTTGAATCTCTTCAACACTTTGTCAATGTACGTGCTTTGGGAGAGTCCAAACAGCTTTCTATATCTATCCCGGTAGATCTTTATTCTTAGAATAAAGGCTGCTTCTCCCAGATCCTTCATGGAGAATTTTAATGAAAGCCAAGCTTTCACCGATTGTAGCATGAGAATGTCATTGCCAATAAGCAATACATCATCAACATAAAGGACAATGAAAGTCATTGCGCTCCCACTAACTTTCTTATATACACAAGGACCATCCTCATTTTGAATGAAATCATATTCTTTTATGATCTCATCAAAACGTTGGTTCCAAAAATATGATGCTTGCTTCAATCCATAAATAGATCGATTTAACTTACAAACCTTGTTTGCAAGTCTTGGTACGACAAAACCATCAGGTTGTTGCATATAAACATCCTCCAAAAGATTTCCGTTAAGGAAAACGGTTTTGACGTCCATCTGCCATATCTCGTAATCGAAATATGCAACAATAGCAAGCACAATCAGAATGGATTTAATCATGGCAACAAGTGAAAAAAATTTCATCGTAATCGACACCATGACGTTGACGATACCCTTTCGCTACAAGCCTAGCTTTGTACGATTGTATGTTGCCATCCATGTCGGTCTTCTTCTTGAAGACCCATTTTCAGCCAATAGGCTTTACACATTCTAGTGTATTAACCAGTGTCCAAACTTGATTGGTGTACATGGAATCTATTTCGGACTTCATGGCTTGTTGCCATAAAGCGGAGTCGATACCTTGTATCGGTTCCTCATACGTAGCTGGTTCGTCTTTCTCAATAAGATTAATATCCACATTAGGTGAGATCAGAAACCCATACCTCTCAGGTTATTTTCTGACTCTCTCCGACCTGCGCGATTTTTGTGTATTCGAAGATTGTGGTATAGTCTTATCTCTGATGAACTGTTCATATTTCGTTAAGGATTCTGTGCCAGAAATAGTATCACTCTGATTTTCATCGAGTTCTACTTTCCTCCCACTAACAACTGCATTTAGGAATTCATTCTCAAGGAAAACCACATGTAAGCAATAAATACTTTGTTCTCTTGTGGATTGTAAAAGTAATCTTTTGATTTCCCTATGATAACCTACAAATAGGCATTTATCCGATTTGGGTTCAAGTTTGGTACCTTCCAAACATTTAACGTATGCCTAGCATCCCCAAATCTTCAGGAATGAGAAACCCCGGTTTCTTTCCTGTCCATATCTCATACGGAGTCTGTTGAACAGACTTTGACGAAACCTTATTCAAAATAAGTATTGCACTGTTCAATGCATATCCCATAAAGGAAATAGGTAGCTCTGTGCGACTCATAGTCGACCTTACCATATCCAACAAAGTTCGATTTCTTCGTTCGAACACACCGTTCAATTACGGTGTTCCGGGAGGAGTCCACTGTGAAAGAATACCATACTCTTTCAACTAATCAAGAAACTCATTACTCTAGTATTCTCCACCACGGTCCGACCGTAATGTTTTAATACTTTTGCTGGTCTATTTTTATACTTCGTGTCGAAACTCCTTGAATTTCTCAAAGGTTTCTGTCTTGTGTCTCATAAGATACACATAACCATAACGCGATGCACACCCGTAAAGGTTACGAAGTATTCATATCCACCTCTAGCATGGCTAGACATGGGCCCACAAACGTCAGTATGAACAAGGGCTAATAATTCGGTGGCACGTGCACCTTTACCACTAAAAGGTGTTTTAGGCATTTGCCTAATAAACAAGATTCACATACGTCATATGAATTTGGATCAAATTCGTACAAGTACCCACTTTTCGAAAGTGTGGATATGCGAGTCTTGTTGATGTGTCCTAGACGAAAATGCCACATATAAGTTTTATCTTTGTTACTTAGTTTCAGCCTTTTGTTTGTTACATTATATGTTTGAGATTGATTTATTCAAAATATAAAGACATTATTGACGTCAGCACTGCATATCTCCATATCATTTTTATATATAAAACACCCAATATTTCTAAATATAAAAGTATACCCACATTGGGCTAATAAAGATACAGATAAAATATTCATAGTCAAACTAGGTACAAAATAAAAGTCTGAAAGTTTAAGTACAAGCATCGAGAGCAGTGCCAAAATATAAGTCCCAATGACCAAAACGGCGACTTATGTCCCATTTTCAACGCGTAGATCAATCTCCCCTAAGTCCAGTCTCCTGCTAATCTGTAGATCCTGCACGTCAGTACATATATGAGTACCACAACCAGAATCAAAAATCCAATTTTTAAAACTAAAAGTAGACATCTTTATTTCTATAACAAATATACCTGAAGCAGGTGTCTTGCCCGCTTTGATTTCCTTCATGTGTGCCTTATACTCATGGCAGTCACGCTTCCAGTAACCTCGTTTACCATACTGCAGGCATACATCTTGGGATTTGTCCTTCGCCTTCCCAGAAGACTTTGACGATTTGGCCTTGCCCTTCTTTACACCTCCAGTCGCCTTGGCCAAGCCCTCGGAGACTAAGATGTTGAAGCGAAGTGCACCTTGTACTTTTTACCCATCATTAGCTCTTTCTCTGCTTCTTTAAGCATAGCCATCAACTTTCCAAGAGTATCTTATTGGTTCAACATGTTGTAGTTCATGATGAACCCGCTCCAGCTGTCAGGAAGAGACTGTAAGATCAAATCTATAGAAGTATCGGCCTCGAAGACTATGCCTAGCTGTCCCAGCTGTTCGATGTCAGCAATCATCTGTGACACATGGTGCTCAACAGATGTACCCTCTGACATGAGAGAGCGAAAGAGCTTCTTCTGTAACTCATACTTCTGTGACCTAAGGTTAGATCGGTGAAGTTCCTTCAATTTCAACATCATACTATAGGGATCCATTGCAGCGAGCATGACGGATTGAGCAGTTGAGTTGTCATCGATATGAGTCTTCCAAAGCTCAAGCTCAAACAGCTGCTCATTTCCGGGCTTAGGCCCAAGAGGTCTCTCTATGGTGTAGAGTAACTTCCCGGTCCCCAGGACAATCCTGAGGTTCAAATCCCAGTCTGGAAAGTTCGAACCATTGAAGACATTTCCCCCCATGACGATGTCCATAACATTCAACTTTCCGGCCATCTTAATTGCAATAGTCAAACTATTCAATTAACGATGTATGGGTACAGTCTAACTGTTACAAGAAAAATAATAAAATTTTAGTCCAACTAATAAATATATATAATTGACGAAATAATTTGAAAGTGCGTAATGCCAAGTATTTGAACGAAATTACAAATTCAATACTGGCCTCCCACTATATTTCGGCGAGCCTCTAACCCTCTGTTGAGTACTCGGGAAACCTAGTTTCCTAGTGGGCTAGGATCTCATTAAATAACACACAACCTTGACTTTGGCCAACAAGCTGTATGATATTTAACTAGGTAGATCTCTAATATCAATTAGATCTCATCTAATTCCTAGATCCGGTAGATGGACCTCTAAGTCCGAAATATATATACAATATATCCGATATATTTTCCTAACCTTTTCCTCTGAATCAACTAAGCCTTGGACTTGGCTCAACAAGCTTAATGATTCCAGTTAAGCGAGACCCATTGACTTTGGAAAGCTTCGTAATCGACGTCGATGAACAAGAAGTGATCTTGAATTTGGCCAATAAATCACAACTAGGCCAAGACATACGATATGGAACAAAGCCTTCATGATTCAAACACATCCGCGATGGAAAAAGGTCTTGACTTTGGCCAACAAACCAATGCCAATCTTGGATCTTGAGAATGAATCACTCAATGGAAGGAAAACGCTTAATATTCGTTGAGGGTTTTTCGTTTACTTGGCAATCAATTATTATCTTTGATTAGGTCTCATCATACACCATTAAGCATGCATTCTAAAAGCATAATAAGGCGCGATAAATAAATTAATAATGATATGCGGATAGATATCTCGCAAATTATTCCTAGAACAAATCACTCTATTTCCTCTCCCCGACTAGCACTATTCTAACTTCTACCCAATTACATAATACATCACAGAAACCTCATTAACATTGAGGGAAATTAGTGAGAAGAGAATTACAAAGAATCGAGAGATAAAGGTTGGACACGCAGGTCCAATTTAATAAATTCTAAATTTATTACAAAAATTTCCAAAATTGCCCTCACCCATCTAATATCCATCTGATATACATTATTCATACAACATATCCATGTATTCACACAAAGCATATTATTCAATCTAATCTAATCCAATTAATTATCTTTGAATTAAATGATCATCCAATGTTCAAACAACGATTTGATTTGCGCGAGTCCAACTCGTTTAAGAATAAGTACTCAAAGTGCGTATTCTCGAATTATATCGAACTAAAATTTTAAATCCGATTTAATTTGTATTCAATGTTAATTCTTTATTTAATCCCAAATTAAATAATTACACTTTTAATGTGTCTTTGCGACTTAGATTCTAAATCTAGTCTTAATGGGTCTCAAAGCCCAATTAACATCCAATGTCAATTTAATTAAAGTCCAATGGCTATCATTTAATTTCTCAAGTCATGGGCTTTGGCCAATATGGGTCAAACCCAAATGACAAGGCCCAAGAAAGGAATCACCATATTTGCCATAAAATTAATTTTGGCCCATTAGCCCAATTAAATTTTAAAAGGCTCATTTGTTATATTTGGACTTAATGGAATTGTTTAGGCCCAATTTGGATCCAATCCATTAGTCATAAACCAACTTAGCCCAACCAAGCCCATTAGGCCCAAATACAACAACTTTAGCCCAATTCCAAATTAAACCTAATTAATTAAATTGTAATATTCCAAATTTCACAATTTAATTAATTAAAGTGTATAGCCATGATTAATTATTTAAATTAACATTTCCAAAATATTAATTTACATAATTAATCATGCTTTATTATTATCAATACATGTCAAACATTATTGAAGCAAAATCAAGTCCAACATGCTCTCCAAGGCTCACGACAATCATGGGAATTTTTCATTAATTTTGATTTCAATCCAATTAAATCACAAATCAATTTATCCATACATTTTAAACTCATTCAATGATCTAAAAATCAAAATCACCATGAGCTACAAGGGTCATTCACATTCGGCCAAACCTATGTATTTGGGGAAAAATAATCCATTTAATTTTTCATAAAATTGATCATGCATAACTCTAAGTTAACATTATCTAAGCATACTCAAACAAACAATTTGATCAATGCTCAAATCAAAAATACCCAAATTTTAGATTAAGAATCTTAATTCAATTTCATGCTCAAATAGGCTCATGATACAATTGTTGGGTTCTAATGAACAAACCAAGATCATATTAAGCATGAAAGAAGTGTAAATACGTAATGAAGTATAGCGGAATTATACTTACAAAGATCGGTTATAGGATGTGTAGAGTTTAAAAATTCCACTCTATAAGTTACTCCAAGCTCCTCCAATATTGAGTGTCAAGCTACAAGCTTTGAAGAATGGATTCCAAACTCTTGGGAAAGATTTTCCTATCACCTTTGTATGATCTTTGATGTGCTAGCAATGAAGATTTTACAACAAAATCCCATAGTTCTTCCTTTCTTGTTCTCGGCAATGGAGGGTTTAAGGAGCGTGAGAGTATTCGATTTTGGGAGAGAGAAGAAGAGAATGAAATGGTCTTGTTATTTTGATTTTCCAAAATCCAAAATATGATATACTAAATGTTTAGTAATATGTCATTCACTTTTCAAGTTTGAGTGTTTAGTAAGCCATCACCAACTCACCAAATTCCATAACCAAAAAGGCAAGTAAAGTGACAAGTGTGTGACTTGTTGTGGGCCCCACTTGATTCAAAATCCGAGTGGGCCCGCAAACACATTCCAGACTCGAGTTCGTTAATTCCGAATTAACAAATTTTCTGTTACGACTTAATTAAATTAAATTTAATTAAATAATAATGCCTCGTAAAATTATTATTAAAGTCGCTCGCAAATTAATTCTAAATTAATTCGTTCGCTCGAATTAAAATCCAATTTTAATTCCATTATGAAATCTAATTTCATTTAATATATCGAATATATTATTTTAATCGATTAATTTCAAATTAATCGTTCTCTCTCTTTTTTAATTGAATTTTATCCCAGATAAATTCTCACCGTAATTAATCCTAGATTAATTTTCTCTCTCTTCTAATTAATCCTAGATTAATTATGTTCGAGTCATATGTCATCAGTGAATCTTCGGGAAGCGACCTATGAGATCCCTGGATATGTTGGCAGTAAATCCGGTCGTCGGACTATCCGAATACGTGCGTACCTCATACCACATTCTTACTGATTTACGAGACATGGTTGGCTTCTAGCAAAGCACCGTGCCTACCCAATTCTCCAGAAATATTCTTTAAGAAATATATAATCTTTGTCAGGCGTAGTATACGTAGTATTGCGTATTGCGATCCAGTATCGGATGTCACATGCAAGGCTTGGGGCTGGAATAGTGTCTGCCACGTACGAAGTATATATCGGATCACTAACAACTAGTCTCTTTAATCGGATAATCATGAACTTGTCATATTATCCTGATGGTTGCAACACATTATAGTACAAGTTCTGTATCCCTATGTGATCATCATCTCCATATGACTGAAGTGATGCTTCCGTCTTGACATCACACCCGATACACTATGATTCTCAATAAACCCAGAAAATGTGTACACAGAACCTGTTAAAGTCCTGGACTACCAAAACCAAAGCATATTGATTGTCGCAAGTACTAGCGATGCAAGTCTCACGTTAAGACCAAATACACCTACCCTGATTCGGATTCCCACAGACACATAGTCATACTACCAATGGGATTCCGAGGGGCCTATCCAGAGCGAAGCTGTTTCTGTACCATCGGGATAATATGACAAATTTAGCTTCCCGTTCCTTGAGCATGTCTATCAATTGTCTTATCTCTGATGGTTCTAATTCTTGATGAAGATTATAAGTTGATGGAGGTCCTTGATAACTCTGCCACCCTGAATTGTAGTAGAACGTGCAATAATCACTAGGGTGGTCACCATCACATACCTCACATCTTATTATCATACTTTGAAATGGATGAGCAAATATTGTGTTATTTCTCTCTTACATCCACTGATAGTTGTTGGGCTGGACAACAGACCTCAGAAAATCGGACTGTGATTCCCTGATATGGGGTGTATCTTCTCATCTTAAAGTTCATAATGCTTCTATCGCCCAATAAGGATCCATTTTCAACTACCTAAAATAAAATAAACAAATAAAATTAAAGATAATAAAAATAAAGAAAATTAGATACAGGTAAAATAAATAGCATCAAAATTAATAGCGCAAGAAAAATAAGTCCGCAGCAACGGCGCCAAAAACTTGATCGGGTGAAATCACACACGTAATGCAAGTGCACGTATCGCTCAAGTAGTATAAAAATATTGATCCCACGAAGACTTAATTTATACTATTATTAATTATTGATATTAAATATTTACTAGTATCTAATTGAGGTTGGAAGAGATTGTTCGCTGGTTGAATTTGAATTTGATTAAAATAAATAAATAAAAATACAAAATAAAGGAAATTAATAATAAAGAAAACATATACGGTCGTGAATCCACCCAATATTATTCTAATGATGAATTGATACTCATATACATGTGTAATAAATCAGTTGTTAACCTAGAACACGAAGATATGCAAAAGCCTCTGTCAATGGTCAGATGCAAATACCTAAAGTAACCCAATTAACTATATGTCTATGTTAACCAATAAATTCTGAATTCATTAAGATCAAGTTCCAATTGTGGCTACCCACGCCTGACAGGTATATCTCTATCCTGGAAGGAAATCTCTAAAATGAGATCGTAAGCTATTGAATCTAAGGCTGAAACCTAAATCCCTTCGTCAAGTTCATTTTAAGTTTACCACATCAATCTTATTGGTGATCAGGCAACAAGAAGTATTAAGCTTAAGATTCAATAAACAAGCCAATACATCACACATTATATTCCCTAGATTAAAAATAAAATGCTAGGGTTGGGGGATCCACCTTTAATATTTCAAATCTAGAAATCTTTCTTATTATAATATATAAATTTGCATGAATTACTAACTGACCATGTAGGCGGTATCCAATTAAGTCAAATTTAATAAAGTCCAACATACCATATAGGCGGTATCCAATTAAGTCAAGATTAAGAATAATTTAATTAAGTCCAACTGACTATAAAAGCGGTATCCAATTAAGTTAGACTTTAAGATAATTTATATATTACAAAATAAGGGAGATTAATCTAAATTATCATAATAAAAGTTACACCCTTACTCCAGATAAACAAACAAACTATTATTACTAATAAAAATAAAAATACATTACTATAAATATATACAATCAAGATACAATCCTCAATTCCTTATTAAGAAAGCTAAGGAAAGTATGAAAATTAAAGATGAAATCAGTTGTTATTTATAGGCTGTAAAAATGGTGCGCGTCACGACGTGCCAAGGCTTCGAAGTCGCACACGTACTATAATAGATGGCGACTGCATTATTGTGTCGGTGTCGCGACGCGTGAAGGCTTGGGCGTCGCGACGCGTGCTATAATGATGATGCAATGATGACGCAAGTGATGACGCGTGTTGGCAGCGCATGTCGAGTCACCTTGCGACGTAGAGAAGTGTGTGCGTCACTATGCGGACTGTGAAATTTCATTTTTCCCTTCTTTGTCTGTTTTTCATCGTTTTGGCCCCGGGTTAATTTCAATGATTCATATAACTTTATTTATCTGTAAAATAAACTTAAACACATCAAAACGTTCATCAAACTCGAGAAACTAAATAAAATATTATGTCAATGGATGGTAAATATTAATATATTTTCTACTCATCAGCCAATTCGGATCGTATTTATGTCTGATTTATGAATGTGAACAATTTTTTTTCTGTAATATTACTTACTTAATGGTTGCACCTCTTGTTTTGATATACATATTCGATCTATTTACGATTAGATTGAAACTAAATCTGATTTAGTGATATGTATATATTAGTCAAAGACTCCAAGATTTACAATATAGTACGCAGTTACAACGCAATTTGTAATTGACATTGGAAAGCGTCACTATAAGTTGTATATTCTCAAGTAAAGTTTTTGGTCAAGATTTACTGACATGCGTCGGTTAGTAATCGTGATTTGATCCGATGGTTTGTCCTAATGAACCATGAGTCTCAGGAGACTCGTATAGACGTGTAGGTATTTATTTGATAAACACTGAACAACTCACCAAAGATTTCCTTATAGATAGTACACCAACGTCAATAGAAATTTCCTCGAGTTGAGTAGTATAATGGTCATTCGACTTGAGATACCACTGTGGATATATGAGACATCCTTCTTCACACTTTGATGGCGATCATGTCACCGATCAATTTAGATCAGACCTCTGTTTGCTCGTTGGATGTGGACTCATACTCATGATATCCTGTGAGTGTCAAAAATAATCTGTCTGTCTTGAGTATAAGGCATATGTATCATGTACGTATTTACGATCTAGTAAATTCATGGTCGTGGTATACTTCGGAAGCGGGTTTCGAGTGTTATTTAAAGATCATAAATTTGATAGTCGACTATATTATACCTTAGGGATTTGACGTTCCTATCTATATCCCCGGTATAATATTGATAGCCTGTGACAGAGGGATTATACATATGAAATGACCTCGACTTGCATAGTTTAACGAGATTATCTTTGGTCGTCATAATTTACGAGTAGGTGAATTACAGACACGGAATTTGATTTCGTGAAGGATAAACCTAAACTTAGAGAGTCCCCACAATATGAAGTGTACTCGTTGAGCACTTGGACAACTCATTATGAATAATAAAAATTATTCACAATAATTTATCAGATTAAATAATTTAATTCGAATCGTTTAACGGTTAAATGAAAAATACATGCATAGGGGTATTTAGGTCAATTAATAATTAGTGTGTATTTGTATTTGATACAAAATTTGATTTGATACATATTAATTATTTATCAAATGAGATTTTGACACATGTCACTTGTATATGTATTTTGTTATTTAGTGTAAACAAAAATACATATATATTAATAATTATATTAATGAATTATTTAGATATTTTAATGTTAAAAATTTAAATAATTAAATAATATCAATATTACATAATTGTTATGTAATATGTTTAATTATTATTGGTAACAAGTGGCATATTCATTTAAGTTTGAAGTTATCAAATTGAATTTGATAACTTAAAAGCTTATTAGATATTTTTTTTCAAAATGACAAAGATGCCCCTCCCCCTAAATTTCGGCCATGTGCATATTAAAAGGGAGAAATTATTTTATCTTTCATTAAGCTTGTCTTGGCCAAGTTTCCACCATTTTTAGAGAGCTTCTAAAATTATTTTTGAGAAAAACTTGAGAAAAAATGAATTAATCAAGAAGAAAGATTAAGGAAATTTGAAGATTTTGGGGTAATCTTTAATATTTATCATCTTAGAAATTTTGTTTCTTGTTTCTGAGTATCTAGAATTGTTTTAGAGTTTACTTTCTTTCTTAGATTTTTGGGGTTTTTGATTTGGAGGATGGATTTGGAATATGGATGCATGTGTGAAGTTAAATTGAATAAAATTAGTGTAATATTAGTTCAATTTTATAATTTGATGACTTGTTGACATTCTAGAGTGTTATGACCACTCTTGTAATACCTAGAATTATTTGTGAGTGCTACATTGGTGGTGGCTTTGAATGGTACAAATATTAATATGATTATTGTTGAGAAAAATGGATTTAAAGCATGAAAAATGAAATTTTTTGCTCCCTGCTCAGATCTAGAAATTCTAGAATTTTGGAAATGAAAATTATTATGTCTAAATATTGGATTTTTATTGGGTCTGGTCAGCTCTTAGGTCAGGTCGGCCCTGAGGTCTTGTTTCCCACTCGCTTCTCTGAACATCTTCTTATCGGATTAAGTATGATCTTCTGAGTTGATCCCCACTCTGACACAAGCCTCTGAATGTCAAGCTACTCTAAGAGTTTGATGCTGGGGCGATCTGAATTGACCACCTCAGAACTGACCACCTCGGCCCTGGCTACCTCATATCTGACTACCTTGGACCTGACCACCTCGGGTCTGACCACCTCGAACCTGAATACCTCAGACTTGACCACCTAGGGTCCGGGTCCCTCTGTCTGGCTTCTCATTATTTGAAAGGACTTCAGATATTCTGTTAAGAGCAAACCTCATCTTACCATTCCTCGAGATTTTGACTTCTTGAGAGCCAAAAATCACCATCGACATCTGTCCCATAGTTCTCGCATTCTCGGTATCAATGAGTATACGAGTTGGTTCCGGAAACTATAAGGAAGATGGTGGTGCATGAAGCCAGAGACTGATCTGAAGTCATCAGGCTGATGCACACTATTGACATGCTGCGAACCCGAAAGAGAATGATTTACAAAGACCTGTAAGAAAAACATAGGTTACAAGTGAATGCTCCCATCCTTGGGCTGTCACACAGTAAAAGGGCAGCGACGGGACGTAACCCAGCCCTAAGCTAATGATAATATATTAGCCATAGGGGAATGCTTCATCCTTGTGCCGCCAATATTTGGTCATAAGGGAGAAACTCCGACCTTATACCAATGAATATAATAAGACCTCGGTGGGATATAATCCGACCTCGAGCCGATCTGAAAAAGAGAGGCTTTTGGAAACGATCGACCTCATGCCATCTAAGTCGCTTGGTCACAAGGGCAACCATCATTGCACCAATACGTAAGAAAATGACGTCGGTAGAACGAATGCAGCCCCGAGCCAATGCGGTAATCTGGCCATAAGGGAATGATCCCTTTTTGTGCCAATATTTACACAATGGGATAACCAGAACTATTGGGGCATTTTCCTCCCCGTGATCGGTCTACCCGAAGCTACAGAATGGGATGGCTAGACGCCGCGGGGGTATCTTCCCTCCCCTTGTTCGGCATACCCGAAGGTACAGAATGAGGTGGCCAGATGCCACGAGGGTATTCTCACTCCTCATATTCGACATACCCGATGATACATAATGGGATGGCCGGACGCCACAGGGGTATTCTCCCTCCCCGTGTTCGGCATACCCGAAGATATAGAATGGGATGGCCAGACTCCACGGAGGTATCCTCCATCCCCGTGTTTGGCATACCCGATGATATATAATGAGATGGCCAAATGCCACATGGGTATTCTCTCTCCCTGTGTTTGACATACCTGAAGGTACCGAATGAAATGTCCAGACATCACGGGGGTATATTCCCTACATTTGTTCGGCATACCCCAAAGGTATAGAATATGATTACCAAATGCCACATGGGTATTCTCTCTCCCCGTGTTCGGCATACCCGATGATACAAAATGGGATGATCAGACGCTACGAGGGTATTCTCTCTCCCCGTATTCGGCATACCTGATGTTACCGAACGTTGAGGCCATGGTGGTACAAGAACAGACCAGAGCCCTCAAAAATTCTACGGCCTCAGCGATACAAAAGCAGACCCGAGCCATTAAACACACACAATAAACAAGCATGGATAAATAAGTTTTTATTTGATAATGGAATAATTTTACTCATATTCTTGGGATTTATTACCCATCTTATAACTCTTTCTGGATCATGTTAAGAGATGCTCTATTGAAAATATCTCACCAGTACATCAGCGTTCCAAGTACCATTCCTGGCAATAGTCGCTAATAACGCTGGTCGGCCTTCGCAGCTACTTGGTCTATGTACTCATTCAGATAGCCATTTTTTACCAAGTCTTCCACTTGCTCCTATAGGTCTCTACATGGCTCCGTGGTATGTCCCATTGTATTATGGTGCATATAATAGACCGATTATCTTTCTTCTCATTGGGAAACTTCCTCGGGTCCGACTCAGTCAATAGACCTTTATTCTAAACTTCTGAACTATCTGAGCCAAGGATTTGTTGAGGGGGTGTACATTGTCCCTCTAACAATATGGTTGACCTAGGCAGACGGCCTTGTCTCATGTACTTGATTATACTGCGGCATCTGCCTGAACTCTTTTTGCCTCAGGGTCGGTCTCCTCATGTCTCTACCTACATCCCATTGATTTTCCGGCCTGATCACCTTGGTCCTCTGGGTTCCTCCTCATTAGGCAATCTCCTCATCTTCCTCTATTAACGCAAACTTTCTTTTTTGCTTCAGAACCGCGGCATAGTCTGGTATCTCCTGGATTCTCATGTGGGACCACAGTTTCCCAACCTTGAAAGCTCATTTAAAACTTTCCAAGACCACTGGGGACTCATACGCTCGACCTCTAAAATCATGTCGTGATAACTATCAACAAAGCTTTTCAAAGACTCATTGTCTCTTTGCTTCATCAACCTCAACGACCCCATCATCTTCCACGGTACACACAACCCCTTTAAAATATCATACAAATGATCTTTTCAACTGTTTCAAACTGCTGACACTCCTCGGAGTCAAGTTCCTGAACCAAAGACTTGTTGACCCCTCAAACAAAACAAATGTAGATTTTAAGTTTTAAACAATTATATGAAAATATTTAAGGTTGTGAATCCTACCAATATTTTTCTAAAGATGAGTTGATTATTTTATGCTTGTGTAATGTACTAGTTTATTAACCTGGAATACGAAAATATGTAAAAACCTATTCCAATTGTCAGATGCAAATACCCAAAGTAACCCAATTAACTATATTCCTATGTTAATTAAGAAATTCAAATTCATTAAGTTTAAGTTCCAATTATGGCTACTCACGCCCGACAGGTATATTCCTATCCCGGAATGAATCTCTCAGTTGAATGTGAGATCGTGAGCTATTGAGTTTACAGCTAAACTTAAAATCTCTTTTCCAAGTTCATTTTGAATTTCCAAATCAATCTTATTAGTGGCCAATTAAAAAGAAGCATTAAGAACTAATACACCACCAAGACATAAGAAAAATCAACTTATTAAATCATTGATATTGGTTTTCATTACAATCCTAGACTACGTATTTAGTTACGACACATACCTAGGATTATTAAAGACATAAAAAAAAATATTATAAAACAAATTTGAAAACTAAAAAGTAAAAATTACAACAATGAAATAAAATGTTGGGGTTTTGGGGATCCATTTTTATTATATAAATTTAGAATTCTCTCTTATTATAATATATAAATTTATGTTATATTAACAACCGACCATATATGCGGTATCCTGATTAAGTCATATTATTCCAACCGATCATAAAGACGGTATCCAATTCAGTTAGGTTAAAATTATTTTAATTAAGTCCAACCGACCAATTAGACGATATCTAATTAAGTCATGTTTTAAAATAATTTATATATTATAACTAAGGGAGATTAATCTAAATTATTATAATAAAAGCTTCACCTTTTCACCAGCAGAAAGAAGTTACCTACTCATACTTTTAAGTAAAACAAAGAAAGATTTATTGCTTAAAATAAAAATTAAATACAAGAAAACTGAAATTAAACAAACAAGATACTCTCTTCTTAGTATTCTAAGGAAATTCCCATAAAAAAGTATGAAGAATTCAAATGAAATCGGCCTCTATTTATAGGTTCCAAAATCGGGCCACGTCACGATGCGCTCTACAATGAATGGCGGCTGTCAGCAGACTGCATTATTGGCTTGGCATCGCGACATGTGAAGCTTAGTGTCGCGACGCTGACGTCATGATGACGTAAGTGATGACGCATGTTGGCATACTGAATTATTTTGCTGACGTCATGATGATGCGATGATGACGTGTGTCGGTAACTCAATAATTGAGGTGTGTCGCAATGCAGAAGGCTAGCGCATCGCGACGCGTGAATTTCCCATTTTCTATTTTCATTCATTTTTCGTCGTTTTATCCTCGATTTCATTCCAATGAGACCTGATATTTTATTTATCTATAAAATAACACAAAACAAATCAAAATATTCACAAAACTCGAGAAATTATGCAAATATTAAGTAAAAGGGCGGAAAATATTGATATATTTTCCGTTCATCAGCTATCCGTGAAGCATGGACTATTGCTGGAAGACTCCAGCGCATGTCTGCCTTCCTCTTCTTCCCACAGCTCTCCCACCAGTACAGCTCCTACAATAACTACAAATCTCATTCCACATGTATTTCTCTTCCTATGTTCATCATCCTCTTCTGCTCCAACAATCATTTTTCCCTTTACTATCTCTTCTTTTCTTTGGTTGGGACCCGTCCCCTCTCTTTCACCATTTTTCTCTTCCAATTTCTCCAACATGGTTTTCATGAAGACCTAAGTTGATTCTCTCTCCTTCTGAGCTTCTTCCCTTTCTTTTCGCATAGTTTCCTTCATTTTCTTCATCCACTCCGTCGTCGAATCCTCTGAAGATCTATGGTTCCCGTCTTCTGTCATTGCCTTAATATGTTTGTTTCTTTTAGTACTGTTCCCCATAAACAGCGCCAATTATTGAGGGCTGATTTTCGTTCCAGGGGTGAATCGGTAAACTCACTCCTCGAACAATCTTCCATCAACTGTGAATTTATTAGGTTTGTTGGGAATCAAATGCAAACTTAGCAAAAGATGAGAAAACAAACATATAGAACATAGGGTTTAATGTGGTTCGGCGGAATGGATCCAACCTATGTCCACGGGCATAAGGGAAAAGAAAGTTTTTATTACGTGGTCGGGTATGACAGACCTACCTATCTCTCGAGCTCGATTGATCGACTTCTTACAAAATCAATCTTACATTTAAGCTTCCTGCTCTCTCTTTTTTACAAGTTATGCGTGAATGAATTTTGCTAACCCTTTACAATAAGTTCTGAATCCTTTTATATATTAGGGCAAATTCTACTGTTACAACAATCTCATGACGTCAGCCACATGAATCTATCATTAATGCGATAATTCTCTTCCCCAACTGCTCTGCCGAAAGTGTGCTTGTCATCTGACATCTCTTTAAACCAAGCTACTATTGGCCACTGCCACACGCTACCTCCAGCCCGTAATCTATTATCTCTCATATGATAGCGTGTGCTAGAAAATAAACCGGTGACCTGCTCCGGTCACATCTGACCTATTTGGAATGTGAAAGTCCCCATGTAGAGCTTACGTCATCTTGATTTGATCTTGAAGCTACTACCCCGACTCGTCCAAACAGGTCGAGTAAATGAATAACATCCTGCCATGTTGTGCTACCAGGTCAGGTCGGCCCTGAGGCCTTGCTTCCCACTCGCTTCTTTAAACATCTTCTCATCGGGTTGAATATGATCTGCTGAGCTGATCCTCATTCTGACACAAGGCTCTGAATGCTGGGCTACTCTAAGAGTCTGATGTTGGGGCAATCTGAACTAACCACCTCGGAACTGACCACCTCGGCCTTGACTACCTCGGACCTAACCATCTCGAACTTGACCACCTTGGGACTGACCACCTCGGACTTGACTACCTCTGTTCTGACCACTTCGGGCTCGGGTTCCTCTGTCTGGCTTCTCTTCCTTTGAAAGGACTTCGGATCATCTGTTGAGTGCAAACCCCATCTTACCCTTCTCGAAATTCTGACTTCTTGAGAGCCGAAAACCACCATTAACATAGATATTATTAACAGCTCTCCCTGTAATTTAATGTGATTGAAGCACTGCCACTCTTCACCATGCAACTGCACTTTTTTCCCCAAATTGTTTGATTCATTTAATTCATTATCTAACTGGTTAAACTTTCTCACTCTTCTGGTCCATTTCTTTGGTTGCTGATGAAACTCCCATAATGAAACTTCATCTTTAATTGTGTTGTTTTTTTTTAATAATACCTAAAACGATGGGGCCCAAGAGTGGATTAGAAGCAAACCCACTATCCATTCTCAATATGCCATGTGTGCTATTGATTCTTTCACCAGAGATAGCATCATATAGATTGGTGTTGCTGTAATAGCATGCATGCAGCTGCTGAGGATTTGTTATAATATCTTTCAACTGGCAAGAAGAGAAGAATGTAATTCTTGGAACATATAGCATTATCGATAAAGAAAAAAAGGGACTTTAATATCCAAAGTTTCAAACTGGTAATATATTTTTTGAAAGTCTTGAGTGCTATTGGTATATATATTAATTATTACAGTATATAACAGTGATATGATATCACTTATGTAATAATAGTATCAAAAATTTACTTCGTATAAAAAAAATTAATTCTTATTCATAGTTTGCGATTTGTTCAACTTATGAGAATGACGCAAGTATTATCGGTTTATATATATATATATAATATATATATATTTTTTTTTTTTTATTTGAGAATATTGCCATATGAAAATATAATTCTGGTAGTAAAAACGAAATGGAGAAAGAGAAGATGGTAATATATGAATTTAACTTCAAAATTTAGTTTGCAATCATAAGGCTTTAATCTTTAATGTTTGATATTGATTCAATGCATTATTCATTTATCAATTAGTTAAGAGTAAATATATTTGTAATTAAATCCAAGGTAAACATAATACACATTTAAAGCACCCAAATTTATTTGTCAATACTAATCCAATTTGTCATCTTATACAGAATTAATAATTTAAACTATCTAACATTGAATGAAGAAATTGAATTACCTAAACTTGCAAAATAAAGTAAACCTCAAAATAAACTTTTAGAAATGTTGAAGAATAAGAAAAATGATTGAACGTAAGAAGGAAATGTAACCACTGAATTTTATGTGCTTTGTATCTGTGGTGAAAATTGTCAGTCAAAGTAGGTATTTTATCACGAGTAATATTAACCAGTGTCATAAGTATAATTATTAAGAATATATTTTAAGAAAATTTTAATTAAAAAATAATTAATATTTTGATAATTTTTTCGTTTCTTATAAAAAAATGATGTTAAAAAATTCTTAATATAATTTTTTATAAACACCCTAAAAATACTCGTTACGATGACACTTTTATTATATAGAAAATGACTAGTCATAGGTCAAAATCAATCTACAGTAATAAGGTAAAAAAGAAAGTAACAAAAGGGGAGAGAATATCTTACACATGTAAATGTATGTGTGTATGAATAGTAAATAAAAGCAAGTCAACATCAAACTTCAAAATTAATAATGATGATGATGATGATGTTCCACTTCAAATTGAGTTGTGTTTAATTTTTGTTATAATTTTCTGATATTTGTAATTTAATAATAATATATAAATAAGTTGATTATTTAATAATTAGAAAAATCAATATAGAAAACTCAATTGAAGTCTAAAAAAATAAATAAAAAGATAACAAAATGGGAAATCAGTGTTACAATGGGGTGTTTGTCTCCTTGCCAAAAACAGTGAAAAACTGATGAATGTGTGGGATTTTTCAGCCAACTCTTCTTCAATTAAAGAAAATAGAACCCAAAACTACTTTTTTTCTTTTGTCTCAATTTTGCTGACTCCCAAAATCCTACCTGTTTATGGATCCCAAGGCCTCTAAGCATCCCTCAGGCTCAGAACAACAGCAAGAAGTAGCCAACTTCTTGAACATGCCACATCAAAAGCAGCAGTGCCAGCAGCAAGTGAATATGGGTGAGAACAAGCCTGCTGAGATCAAAGATTTTCAGATTGTGATAGCAGATAATAAAGAGGAACAAACCAAGAAACTATTAGCACCCAAAAGAAGCTCAAACAAAGATAGGCACACAAAAGTGGAAGGCAGAGGGAGGAGGATTAGGATGCCTGCTTTATGTGCTGCAAGAATCTTTCAGCTAACAAGAGAATTGGGTCATAAATCTGATGGTGAAACAATTCAATGGTTGTTGCAACAAGCTGAGCCATCTATAATTGCAGCTACTGGGACAGGGACAATACCAGCGTCAGCTTTGGCAGCTGCTGGTGGTTCATTTTCTCAACAAGGTGCCTCTTTGACTGCTGGATTGCATCAAAAGATTGATGACTTAGGAGGAGGAGGAGGAGGGTCCAGTAGGACCAGTTGGGGAGGCATGGTTGGTGGCAATTTAGGAAGGTCTCATCAAATGGCAACAGGGTTATGGCCCCAACCTCTACCTGTAAGTGGGTTTGGGTTTCAGTCATCATCTTCTGGTCCATCAACAGGACTTTTAGGGACTGAGAATTCTAGTTATTTCCAAAAAATGGGGTTTCCAGGGTTTGACTTGCCAGGTACTACAAATATGGGTCCTATGAGTTTTACTTCTATTTTGGGTGGTGCTAGTAATCAGCAGTTGCCTGGTTTGGAGCTTGGATTGTCACAAGATGGTCATATTGGGGTTTTGAATCCACAAACTTTGAGTCAAATTTATCAGCAAGTGGGACATGCTAGGGTGCATCAGCAGCAGCAGCATCAGCATCAGCATCAGAATCAGCAACAATCTCCTGTTGATAAGGATGATTCTCAAGGGTCAGGACAGTAGAGTGAAGGAGTAAAACATTGCTGAGAGACTGAGGTGTTTTCTTTTTTTGGTAATGGTTTAAAGTATTGTATAATTGGAAAAAATGAAAAAAAAAAAGTTGATACTTGAGAGAAAATTCAATTGAGAATGGATTTGGTTTGCCCCTTCTTTTGATCTTCTCCACTGCATGATCACCCCAAGTCTCCTTCCTTATACAGGTGCTGCTTTGGATGTTCTTTTTCATTTTTTTTCTTCCATTTTTTTTTAGCTGTATAAATTGTAGAGATGTAAATTGCTATGATGTGGAATGTGCAGGTGGAACTATTCACAGCCTAATATAGCTTTGGTTTGGGCTTAACTTCTTGTATAATCAGAATTCGCAGGTGTGTTGATTATAGTTTGATTATTTTTATTCTTCTGTAAGTATGAATGGAGTGGCAAATCAGTTTGTTTGCTAATTTAAACATAGAATTTTACACTCATTCCTATCGAGTTTCTTCCAACATCTACTGGGAGTTATCAATCATATAATAGAAAACAAAGTTTTGCAAAGAAAGATGAAAGAAGCAGTTTCTTACAAATTTGGTAGTCTATAATTGATGCATTTTCTTGCTCTGTGTTTCCCTGCCATCACTTGGGGACAACACAGAAAACTATTTGGCTCAATTCATTCAAGATAGTCCTCTAGAGTCATACCTCTTCATGTTCCTTATCTCTGAATTTTATTTCAATGAATGACTTTATACCAAGCACAGAAGTTTTCTTCTTTACTCATTGAGTGAGTTCTAATTACAGAGCCAAACAAGTCTCCATGGTGAAAGGGATTCAAACTCACTGTAGATAATCATAGTTGTTTTTGTGATTTTCTCAATTCTGTGTCCGTCAAATTCAAGATTATAAGAGGCCCTCTCAAAAAGATTGCCAGTCCAACAACTATGCAATTGGGGAAACTCTTCATTGCTTGGACAATCATAAGTTGGTTTTTTACTTGCTCTAGCAAAACTTAAAATTTTGATGAAGGGCCTTGTTCTGCTTTGAGTTGCATTACTGATAGTCATTTCAACTGACAAGAACTGTTAATTGTGAAGCAAGGCCTTCCAAGTGCTTCTCATTTTGCACCACTTACTTTCTGTTGGCTATTCTATTCTAGTCTGCCATAGTTAACTCTCTTCGTGCTCTGCATGATGCCACAGGGTCTGCTTACACATTAGGGCACATTTTTTAAATGTGAAGTTTGCATTTTGAGCTAGGGATGCTGATCTGGATTATGGGCAATAATAGGTCTGTTACTCAAAGATGCCACCTTCGCATGTTTTACTTAGAGTTTTGGTTCTCAGAGCTTTAGTACTGACTACGAATTCAATACACATTGTCCCAACTAATATTTACCTTGTTCATAGGTGGACAGAACACTTTAGTTGCTGATAACTGAAAGTTCCTATTTTGTTAGAATATGGTTCATATATATATATATATATATATATAAATGGCTAGTTGTGGAGCGGAGGGGCTGGATAGCTTCACTGTTGGAAAATTATTTTATATTTGATGTACCCATATGTGTGAGGAACTCTGTATGTGAATTGGTCGGCCTCACTACTTCCACCTATGGTGTGCTGGTGTTTCTTGTCCTCTTTTTATGGCATTTGTTCGGATTCAAACTAAAGTATAATGACTTGTAGGTCTATTCGTTAAAACCAAACACTTTCCTGACTCAGGACAACATTAGTTGGCATAGGTAATTAATTGGTCACCTAAGAGACTTGAACATGTCAATCGTATTAAATGAAAATTAAATTTTAGAACATGAAGGAAAGGTTATAGGGAAAGAAGACAATGACCACATTCTTAACTCAATCTCAAAAAGCAATATTTGTGAAAAATTATTTCCGAGTTCGTATTATTATGGCACTTAATTATTTGAGTAAGTGGCACTTGGTTGTTTACAAATGGACATTTAAGGCATGTGGTTGGCCATGGAGTCTCTATTACCATCTGTTGTTCTCAGTGTAGTCTCTTTCTGGTTGTGTTTTATCTTCATCTTTTATTGTCACTCACTTGTAGTCGACACCCTCTACTAATTGTAGGTTATATATGTCGACATACTTTCCATGACACATCACCCTGGCTGTCTCCTTGTATTTGATTTGAAACCTGTAATCATCAATATTTTAGGACATGACCCTAGCAAAATTAGATTTGGGGTGTTGCTCCTTCCAGTAGAATGTAGCCAGTCTGAACCGCTGCATTGTGAAAGCTTATTTTGGCAGTTTGATTTGTTGAATTACACATAAGTTCAGCTTCATCAAGTTTATATTTTCCTATCTTATTGAAATCATGCAGTTTCTTTCCTCGCAAGTCACAACTAACTTCGATGAACCCATTTCAGTTACCTATGAGTTGTGTTTCTTAATCAATCACAGTTACATGATGATTAGTGACATTTGTATTCATTAAATCTCGCAATGCTGCTTTAGTTGCATTCGTTTATGATTACTATAAATATTGGTCTGCAGTTCCTGGCGTATATATTTGCTGATAAAACTGGGTTTAGTCAAATCTTGGTTGTTTTTGTTTCTGAGTTACTGGGACACATCATTTTGGTTTGAATGTTTTTGTTATATTCAATCTTAGAAAGCTATATTGAAACAATCATAGTGCTATATGTTTTAGCTCGTCTTGAGTGAGATTGCAGGTACATCAATGGTGCAAATCCTTTGCCATAATTATCACAGAGCTCTTATTGCCTGGAAAGTTTTGAATCCAATTGCACATCATAAAGGTAGGAGCTAGAGATAAAAAGTTAAGAGTCATGTAATAACAAATAACAAAAAAAAATTAAATTAAATTTTACAAGGCTAATTTTAAAAAATAAAAATAAAAATAAAATCCGGATTGGGTGCCTTCCGCCTCTACAATCAATTAACTTCATTGGATTAAAATTCACATTTACATGGTGTTGACGGCGGATTTTGGTCTCAAGGCAATATGAGAATATTACTCCCGAGGCAATCCTCCCTCAATAGTGAATTTGTTTGGTTATGGGGGAACCAAAAGCAAACTTAGCAGAAAAAGCAGATAATACGCCAATCGACAAGGAGATTTAACGTGGTTCGGTGGATTTTGATCCCACCTACGTCCACGGGCACAAAAAGGATGATACTTTTATTAATGAGATATGCTTCTCTGATATCTCTTGTGTTTTACAAGTTTGATGGTAATGATCTTGATCCCTTGATTCTGATGTTCATGCCCCTTATATACTCTACCCTCCTATTTATAATGGTGAAGAAATCAGATTCCTACTTGTACAAGAATTCCCAGTCTAAGATGATTTTCTTTTCCTACAAGGATTCCTAGTTGAAACAGTTCCCTTTTCCCATAAGGATTCCTAATCAAACTTGTAAAACACAAGAGATATCAGAGAAGCATATCTCATGAATAAAAGTATCATCCTTTTTGTGCCCGTAGACGTAGGTGGGATCAAAATCCACCGAACCACGTTAAATCTCATTGTCGATTGATGTATTATCTGATTTTTCTGCTAAGTTTGCTTTTGGTTCCCCCATAACCAAACAAATTCACTATTGAGTGAGGATTGCCTCGGGAGTAATATTCCCATATTGCCCTGAGACCAAAATCTGCCGTCAACAGTTGGCGCCGTCTGTGGGGAACTCAACAAAAAATAGCTCGCGTAGTAAGACAATGGCAGAAGGTGGAAATCACCGGTCGATAGGGAGTTCAACAGCGGATTGGATGGAGAAAATATGAGGAAAGATAGAGAGGAAAATCAAGCCCTGTTAAAATCCATGATGGACAGACTGAGGCATCGACGCTGCCGAGGTTTACGATCAATCACCCAGGTCATGAACAACACGCGCAGATGGTTCTAATCAATGGTGTTAACCAATCGAGGCGAAGGCAACTGGCCGAAGCAAACTAAATTCACGAGAAAAGTGCCAAACCCTAACCCTAGTAAAAAGAGAAATTATCACATAGAAATCAAACAACGGCTTTCAAATTGACGACGCGTCGACGACTGTCACCCAATCAACCGCCTTAGACGACATGTCGTCTATCAAACGAAGGCCAACAACGATCGCCTTCTCGTGGATTCGGCAGTAAAAGAACCAAATCAAATCGTCACAGTCATTAATTTCCGGCAACAAGCGGCTTCTTTTATCGAACGAGTTGAAGAAATTGTATCAATAAGATAATGGAAAGTTGATGAAGAGTTGTGGGCATGGACTTGCATGATTATTACGATATAATAAAAAACCCGATGGATCTTGGCGCCATTAAGTCGAAATTGGCCAAGAATTTGTACGTCGCCGGCGAGTTTTGCAACTGATGTTAGATTGACTTTCAACAATGCTATGACTTACAATCCCAAAATCCACGAGGTTCATGTTATAGCGGAGCAGTTTCTAACAAGATTTGAGGAGTTGTTTTGGCCAATTAATGATAAATTGGTGCAAGAAGATGTTCAAAAATGAGTTTTTGATGAAGATTTACCAGCGAATTCATGGAATTCTCATGAAGTGAGAGAGAAGAACGTAAAGCAGCAACCTTCGATGAAATCTAAAACTAAGCCGAATCTACCAGTAGTGGCTCTTCAGATGCCGGTGAGAATGCCCTCGCCAGTGAGGGTTACACCGGCGGTGAACCCACTGAAGCAGCCTAAGCCGAAGGCAAAGGATCCAAATAAGAGAGAGATGAGAATTGAAGAGAAGCACAAGTTGGGGATTGGGTTGCAGAACTTGCCACATGAGAAGATGGAGCAAGTGATTTTTATATTGAAGAAGAGGAATGGTAATCTAAGGCAGAATGAAGATAAGATTGAGCTTGATATCGAGGGACTTGATACCGAGACTCTTTAGGAGCTTGATCGGTTTGTTGTCAACTATAAGAAGATGGTTTGCAAGAACAAGCAAACTTTGAGTAGCATCAACAATGTGCCTTCAGTTAAACCCAATGGAGACATACTCGATGCCCGTTGCAAATGACAGCTGGCGCCAAAGCCACTTGGTTATTCGGCTCGGGGTTGGAGTCCGTTTCGCCGAGGCCGCTTGATTATTCAGCTCGGGGTCGGGTTATGTCCCACCGAGTCGTGCTCTTTTGGTCTGGGGATGAGGTATTCCCCCAGAGCCATCTCTCTCTCAGCTCGGGGTCGGGTTTTAGTCCCACCGAGTCACGCTCTTTTAGTCTGGGGATGAGGCATTCCCCCAAAGCCATCTCTCTCTCAGCTCGGGGTCGAGTTTAAGTCCCACCGAGTCGCGCTCATTGGTCTGGGGACGGGACATTCCCCCAGAACCGTCTCTTTTAGATCGGGGTCCTCGGAATATTCAGGGACATACTCGATGCGCAGGATCCGTGAGAAGCATAGCACGGGGAGGGATGATACCCTCGTGGCGATTGCTTGCTACAGTGTTACCGAACATAAGGAGGAATGTGCCCTTAAATGTTCTGAACACTCTCTGATCCTCACATACCCGATGTAATGGATCCGTGAGAAAGCATAGCACGGAGAGAAACGATGCCCCCGTGACGATTGCTTGCTCCAGTGACACCGGACCTAAGGAGGAATGTGCCCTTAGTATCCCGGACACTCTTTGATCCATTCATCATTTGGATCCAAGAGAGGCGCAACACGGGGAGGCGTTGCGCCCCCGTGGCGTGTGCCTGCTCCAGCGTTGTAAGGAGGAGCCATCGCATAATGTACAGGTTCCACAGTGACCTGGCAAAACAGAGCATGTGCCCTTACCATTCAAAACGCTCACCTGATCCAAATCCTGGTTCGCCGGGACGCTGAATTGAAAGATTCAGAATTGTGTTTTGGAGGCCTCAGACAGGACGTTGTTCAGAGACATCCGTGCTGTTATTTACACTTTAACATTTTGCTTTGGGACAAGTGTTAAGTCACCCCCACTTTTTGATTTTATTTGTCATAAAATTTGTTTTTGTTTTCCACTGGTCTGGCAAGGGGACGCCCGTGCCAGATTCGGTAGGGCTTCAAAGGTTGATTCACTTCCCTTCTGAATAAGTCCCAAGGAGTATTCGGCTCGGGGCTGGATTCGTTCCGCCGAGGCCACTTGGTTGATCGGCTCGGGGCTGGATTCGTTCCGCCGAGGCCTCTTGGTTAATCGGCTCGGGTCTGCTCTTGTACCGCCGAGACCGATGTTTGTTTCATCTCGGGGTCGGGTTACGTCCCACCGAGTCAGCTTCTTTGGACTGGGGATGTAACATTCCCCCAGAGCCAAGTGTTTCTTTCAGCTCGGGGTCGGGTCACGTCCCACCGAGTCAGCTTCTTTGGACTGGGGATGTAACATTCCCCCAGAGCCAAGTGTTTCTTTCAGCTCGGGGTCGGGTCACGTCCCACCGAGTCAGCTTCTTTGGACTGGGATGTAACATTCCCCCGGAGCCAAGTATTTCTTCAGCTCGGGGTCGGGATACGTCCCACCGAGAGACTTATCATCGGCATGGGATCGGAGGATCTCTCCCATGGTCGACCTCTCATTGGTCTGGAGATGTGACATTCCCCCGGAGCCAAATGTTCTTCTCATCTCGGGGCGGGTTACGTCCCACCGAGTCGATCGTCATCAACATAAGGACAAAATATTTTCTCCACGGGTAGATATTGAGATCCTCGTTAACTGAGCACATGAATGTGGCAGGAATGATCAGATTTACAGCCAAGACATTTTTTCTCTGCGGTTCCTGGAGTGACCACCGACGGATTCATCGGCACACCATCTTTTTTTATAGTTCCCGGCATCAACTCGCAAACTAGTTGTTACCGAGAACTAGGGGATGGATGTTGATGGTGTTTTTAGGCACTATAGTATTTAAAACAGCATGGCAGAGACAAAAGGGTAACTTTCTTCTTGATCAAAATCATTAAAATGCCGACCCGGTCACATGAGTATTATAAACAGTAAAAGACCGAGCACCTTTATCGGTAGCCGACCACTTAAGCTCGGATGACCGGGCATTATCAGATTGGTAGCAGCATTCCCGGTCCAAAGAACCATCATGACCGACCTCATGAAGACCGACCACCCGGCGAGATGTGCTCCAGAAGATAAGAAATCATATTCCTACAGGATAAGATATTTAATTATCCTACTTCCATGGGGGTAAAATTGATAAAGTCAACATCCTAATAGGATAAAGAAAGTAAAGATAGTTTTGATTAGGAATCCTTATGGGAAAAGGGAACTGTTTCAACTAGGAATCCTTGTAGGAAAAGAAAATCATCTTAGACTGGGAATTCTTGTACAAGTAGGAATCTGATTTCTTCACCATTATAAATAGGAGGGTAGAGTATGGATAAGGGGCATGAACATCAGAATCAAGGGATCGAATCAAGGGATCAAGATCATTACCATCAAACTTGTAAAACACAAGAGATATCAGAGAAGCATATCTCATTAATAAAAGCATCATCCTTTTTGTGCCCGTGGACGTATGTGAGATCAAAATCCACCGAACCACGTTAAATCTCGTTGTCGATTGGCGTATTATCTGTTTTCTGCTAAGTTTGCTTTTGGTTCCCCCCGTAAACCAAACAAATTCACTATTGAGGGAGGATTGTCCTGGGGTGATATTCTCATATTGCCCTGAGACTAAAATCAGCCGTCAACACATGGAAAAATTAGCTTTTTCGTTTATTGTTTACTGATATTTGTGATACAGAACAAAACATATCAACCAGATAAACACACATATATACATTACTAGGTTTAAGTTCACATCTTACCGTGCATATAAAGTTCACATTCAGTTAAAAGACATAAGATTTTTTTTGTCTTTATTTACCTTTACAGTCTACATAAAATTCACATGAATGTTGCATGAATCTGACCGATATATATATATATATAAATTTTTTGACTTCATTGTATTTTATTCATAATTATTATATTATTAAGAGCTCAATAAAGTAATTTGTTTTCTTTGATGTAGCCAATGAAAATAATCACTCCTTTGGATTTGTAAATTGATGATTGAGTGCACAACAAGAAGAGTGTAATTAATAAATTAATGCTTTCTCAGTTGTCTTAATTAAGGATTATTTTCATTTGTTTTGAGTCACTTTCATTAAAGAGAACAATAATGGGAAGGATCGATCAATTAATGCAAACATGATGCAAGTTATGAAAAAAATAATTCATGCTCAACTACTAATTTACTACCGGAGTAATTCTTTGGTGTAACGGAGATATGGATGATGTGATATCACCAACAAATTAGTAAATGACATGTATGATTTAATATCCATTTTTTAGTTGTTTTTTAATATTTTAGCATGCATGGCAATGAATTATTGGATTGTTGTACGAATGATGCGGTACCTCCATTGTACTGTAGATTTTATCGTGTTACGGACAGTGAATTTATAATTCATCCAATTACTCAAGGCTTATTATTATTAATGAATCGTTAGAAATTTTGCCGTCAAATCACTCCTTCCGCGCTTAAGTGTAGCAGTTAAAATTCTCGATTGTTCTACTCTTTTACAAGAAACACACTTCTTAAATTCGAACTCATGATCTTAAGAGGAGATCTTGAATCATACACCACCAACTCAAGTTAGGAACATAGTATTATTTGTTTGTACATTAATAATCATAAAAGAAGAAATGACATGCTACATGTAGCAATTCATGATTCAGGCAGAAAAAGTGATGAAGTAATATCATTATAAATTTTAGTGAACACAATAAATGGACTTGAA
>SKCR01042052.1:0-58568 GCA_019454045.1 Zanthoxylum bungeanum | reverse complement strand
AATATATTTTTCATGAATTACAAAACCAAATTGTAATTTTAATAAAAGCTGATGAGAAAATTAATATTATCATATCTTTTATTATAATAATTTTCTATAGTAATTATGCAATATACATATGAATTATTGGGATCACTATAGTTTTAATATGAGCAATTTTAAATTTCTACTTCAAATGCATGCCTTAGGCATTTATCTTAACATAATAATTTTAACTTTTCGGTTGTTTGTACAATAAGTCCATTTCAAATTTAGTTAATGAATTTTATAACTTCAGGCATATGGACTACAAGTCTTAAATGTTTCAAATATTGCTAAGGTCTTCAGACGTATGTAGTACATGTAAAATCTTTCGTTTCTCATATATATGCCCAATGTGATATCTAAATATTTATAAACTATTAACCTCTGCAAGGGAGATTCATATCTCTTCATAATTTGTATGTATGTCTTTTTAAGGTAATTTGAATCTCTTTATTTTTCACCATATACCTCTTCAAGGGTAGTTTACTTGTTGGTATATATACACCTCTTTAATGGTGTATTTATGTAACATCCCCCTACAGGAGGTGCTACCGGAATGGAATAGGCTGACATATCTCATTGAGCCTCTGACTGTCTGACGGTGATCATCATTACTAAACTCATCCCAAATTACCAACTCGTGCATGAGGATCATTTCCCTGACTCAACAATATAACATACAACTCAATACTGATAATTGTATACCCAGTAATACTTCATTTACAACTTTATTCACAAACATTTTAACTTTATACAATGACTGGTGCAGTACCAATGACTGTTACATGACTTCACTTTTGACTCTAACTGAACTCTCTCCCTTAGGCTTGACCTGGTGGACTCGACACCCTGGTGACTGCCATCGGTATCCATCCTCTCGAGCTCGTCCTCCGGGTAAACCTGCAAAACAAAACACTGGGAGTGGGGGGTTAGATCGTTTGATCGATCTAGTGAGTGGACATTTAAAATAGAAACTAAAACGCTTCTTGAAAATTCATGGTTCTAAAACCAAATTCATCTCAAACCATCTCTTCTGAAATCTCTTACATATTTGAAATCTTTTTTATGAAACTTTCTTGAAAACTCTTTTAAGTCTGAAAACTCCGAACCTTTCCGGAAAACTGAGTTCTTTCAAAAAAACTCTTTCATAAAATTGTTTCTCTGGAAATTTTTTTCATAAAACCATTGTATTCAAAAGTCTCATCTGAAATATCTGAGGATCTGTGGAAAACCTGACACATGGGGGCGTTATATATCACCGTCCCCCCATACGCCTACTAGTGGTCTTGGGCGTTATGTATCGTCGTCCTCAAGCCACTGTACTGGAGCCAGGTGTGCAATCCATGACATTGGGGCATTACGTATCGTCATCCCATAACCCTGCAATCTGGTGTTCTTGGGGCGTTAGGTATCGCCGTCCCCCAAGCCACTGAAACTAGGATCTAAGGGCGTTACGTATCGCCGTCCCCCTAGTCCTGCTCTACATGTGCACATGTTTAATCCGTCAATCCCATAAGTTACAGCCTGAGGTGAGTTTTCCCACATACCTCCAAAATCACAAAATCATGCTTTGAAAAAATCTCTTTCTAAATCATGGCTCAAATATTCACATTTATGAAATTACTGAGAATTTATCTTGGCTAACGCCCTAAAACATTTTAAAAGTAAGTCTTGAGGTAAAAGAAATAAATAGAAATCGATTTGAGAAAAAAAGGGTCCACTCATCTATTTTAGGATCTGACCGATATTACTTCGCTTCGTCGAAGAATGTTGCGGTTCTTGCGATGATCAAGCTTGAAATGAAGCTTGAATGGATCAAAGTGTCTTGAAGAATTGAAGATGAGATGAAGAATTGGTATGAGAAAGCTCCTTTACAAGCCTTTCATTTTTTTTTGACAAAGAAGATAGTGAATAGTGCCTTATTTATAGGCAAAATACTGATTTTTGTAATGGATTGGTTGGCTAGGATTGTGCCACCTCATCCAATCTAGACCATTCTCGATATTATTGTAGCATCCGTGGAAATCTCAATTTTTGACTTCTTTTGGATTCGAGTTTGAAAAAATATTCAACGTAGAAGTTTTAGGTCTCGGTCCTAGATTTTTGATGATATAAAATTCATAAAAATCGGAGTTCGTATGGAAAAGTTACGGCCTAAATACTAAGGACTATCCAAAATAGAACATCATATAATTTCGTATCGAAATTACGGAGAATTTATCGATTATCCCCAAAGTCATTTTGTGAGTGTATATGTGCTCGAACATAATTTATATCACATATCATGTGTCCCATAACATATTAGTCGTCAGGATTATCAGGGTGTTACAATTTACGCACTCGTAATTAGAATGAGATGAAATCGAAATAAAATGGAATCGAAATGGGCTGGAATGAGATTGGTAAATAAGAATCAGAATCAGAATAAGTTGTTTACTTAACTGTATGAATCGAAATCGAAACGAAATAATATTACCATTGATGTATTTACTTTTTCTAGTAATCGGAATGAATTGTTAAAAAATTACAAAAATATCATTAGTTATAATTATATATTAATTTATTAATTATTATTAGTTTTTAATGTATTAAATTACTAAATATTAAATTATTCTTTTATTAAAATATTAAATATCATTTTATTATTAATCATTGATTAATTTTATTGATTATTGATTATTTAATTATTAATTAATTAATTATTGTATTAATTAATTATTATGTATTAAACTAATATTAAATTATTCTTTTATTAAAATGTTAAATATTATTTTATTATTAATAGATTTATTATTTATAAATTAAATATTACTTTATTAATTAATTATTAATGTATTAATTACTAAATATTAAATAATTATTTTATTAAATAGTAAATATTATTTTATATTATTATTATTGATTAATTATTAATTATAATATATTTTAATTATTATTTATAAATTAATATTAATCAATTATCTTAAGGCATAATTGTAATTTCTTATCAATAATGTGATCTTAAGGAAATCTCATTTCCGTGGAGGGTGGTGGGAATGAAACTCTCATTCCACATTCCAAATATGTGGGTCATACTCTCATTCTCATCTTATTTTTATTCAATTTTAGAAAGTAAACACCTTATTGGAAATGATTCTCATTCCTTTATTCTCATCACCCTCAAGTAAACATAACCGTAAGTGTAATCTATACAATAATTTCATATAGATCAATATTTTACTATATGTGTAAAACATGGTCTCTTTAAAACACCTAATTATTTCTCATATTTTTCACAGCATCTTCCCGAGAAGTAATCTATCACACTGTTGGGGTTGGTGCTCAGAGCGCCAATCCGGAACGTATTTATGTCTGATTCATGAATACGAATATCCCCTTTTTCCATAATATTACTTATTTATGGTTGCACCTCTTATTTTTATATACGTATTCGATCTGATTACGATTAGATTGAAACTAATGTTGTTAGTGATATGTATATATTAGACAAAGACCCGATAATATATAATGCAGTACACAGTTACAAAGCTAGTTTGTAATTGACATTGGGAAGTGTCACTGCTAAATGTATATTATCAAATATAGTTTCGGGTCAAGATTCACTAACACGGGTCGGTTAGTCAATCTGTTGAGACCAGTACATGTCGTATATCGAGACTTGGTCCGATGGTTTATCCCAATGAACCATGAGTCTAGGGAGACTCGTATAGACGTGTAGGTGTTTATAGTGGATAAACATTGAACGACTCACCGAAGATTCTTAATGGATGGTACACCAACGTCAATAAGAATCTTCTCGGGTTGAGTAGCATAGTGGTCCTTCGACTTGAGATACCACTGTGGATGTATAGACACCTCCTCCACACTTAGATGGCAGTCACGTCACCGATCTATTTAGATCAGACCTCCGCATGTTCATTGGGTGTGGACCGATCCTCAGGATATCCTGTGTGTATCAAGATAGGATCCGTCAGTTCTGTGTACAGAGCATAGGTAGTCCATATATGATTAGCAGTCTGTTAAATCTGTGGCCACAATATACTTCGGAAGTAAGTTCCGAATGTTATTTAGAGATTTGCTAATAGATACGACGACGGGATAATACCTATAGAGATTTGACGTTTACATCTATATCTCTGGGATAATCCGGATACATGTGACGGATGGATTATACGTATGCAATGACCTCGACCTGTATGATTCAGCTAGTTTACTGTGGTCGTCATAATTTACGGGTGGGTAAATTATGGACAGGAAATTGTATTTTGTGACGGATATACCTGAATCTAGAGAGTCTCACTAATTTAATATACTCGTAGAGCACTATGGCAACTTTTATGAATAATGGTGATTATTTATAAATCGTTTAAATGTTAAACGAAAAATACATGCGAACGGGCCGAACCGTCATTTCCTAATTAATGTGTATTTGTATTTAATATATGATATTATTAAATACACATTAATAAATTGTCAAATAAAGGTATTTGACATATATCATAATATATGTATTTGAGATATTTAAAGTAAATATAATACATATATTTGAGATATTTGTATTTAATTAATAATTAATTATTATTGTTAAATGATTAATATAATTAAAATATAAATATCTCACCAAATGATAAAGTTAGGAAATGATTATAAGTGTTTTTGTTGACTTTAAAGTAAAGGAAATGGTAGTCAAATTGGATTTGACTTCCTTTGATATTTATTTTAACTTGTTAAAATTGAAAAATATTTTTCCTTTATTTTTTTATCATTTTCGGCCATATACCTAAATAAGATATAATTGTTATATTTTTGAGTTGCTTTTGTTGACTTGTGAATTTTCATTAAAGTTGTAATGATAAATTTTAACAAGTTGATAAGTAACTTTAATGAAACAAAAATAAATATCTAGATATTATATTGCTTCCAAATTCGGCCAAGGCTTATTTTGTGGAGTATATATTGTTTTGTTTCATTTTTAGGGTTAAGACAAGTTCATTGGATACAAAATAAACATAAAAGAAGTTGAGAGAAAAGCTTGGAGGCTAAAGGAAAAGCTTGGAAATCTTTGAGTTTTGTAAGTTTTTCTTTAAAGTTTTCAACATGAAAAATGTTTCTAACATGCTTAGCATCATTTGTGTTGCTTTGGTGTCGTCTCTCTTCTTATAGTTTGTGCTTATTTTGGTTGTGAACTTTGATGAAAGATTGAAGCATGTAAGTAAGCTTGAATTGTTTCAAAGCTTTACTTTTGATTTTTAGAAAATCAAGTTGTCATTCTAGAGTTGGTAAGCCACTCCTTGGTGACCTAGAATTTTCTAGAGTTGTTTCAAAGTGGTGAGGCTAGATTGGTGAATTATTGAATGGATTAAAGTGTTGGATTTTAAAGATTTGGTAAAATTGGACAATTTGATGAAATTGAAATATTAGGGTTCATAACCTTCTCCAAATTTGAGGATTTTCATATATGTGATGTATTATGGTATGAATATGATGCATGTAAAATTTTGGGTTAATTGGATTTGATCTTGGCATGTTTTGAACAAAAGGACCAAATTGTAAAAAAACTGAAAATTGGGGTGCTCTCGGCAATTTCAGAAAAAATTGGGGATTTGTGTGAAATCTGATTTTGATGCATTAGATGTGTTGAAAAACATTTTAGAAATGATTTAGAATCATCCAAAATTGTATTTGACAACTTTTGGACTAAAATGATAAACTTACAAAGTTTTGGGGCAATTCGGTAATTACTAAGAAATTTGATTTCTGTGTAATTTTTCAGAATTTGATAATTGGATATTTAAATAAATAAGTTTATTTAATTGATCCGAGAAAAATTTTGAAATCGAAAAATTTGATTTTCTACTATTCTGTTGCGTTACCGATATTCCCCCTTAAAACCCCAACACACACTTCATGTGTTTTTACATATATTGGTATCACCAATTGGTTGATCACGCATTAGGCATTCACATATCCATTTGTATAACGATAGTCCTTGAAAGACATCAATAAGTGATTTTTATCACTCTTTCTATATTAATAAATCCATCTAGTAATTAATAATGCATGTAAAATATTCATTTAAACTTCAAGTTTAAAATGATTTACATGAAATTTAGATGAGATAAAATTATACATACCATTATGATAATATCATGTCATTTGTTGCATACAGATTTATTTCCTCTTATGGTGAGAGGACTTTTTCATCAATGTTGAGAATTCACAAAATATATGTAACAAAATAATTAACTATAAAAGGTTTTGCCAAAAAAAATAATAATTGATAAGTCAAACAAAATATAAATTTCAAGTCATTGAATTTCATCTTACTTGATTTATACAAAAAGTACAATAACAAATCTAATACAAAGCAATAAAAAAAAAATTTAATTCTTTAATGGAAAACCATTTGAATATATATTCAACAATGTGATACATAATTGTTGAGTGCATATTTTTCAAAAGTTATCATACTAAAGTATTGAAAAACTTTAAATTTGTTGAACTTCTGGTTCATCATAAACATGATTTAATTTTTATTCTACTTCTGGTAGTATAATGCATCTTAATTTCTTATTTCAAAAAATAAGATCATTACCATTATCATTTTGATATATAAATAATGCATGCTTTTGTAACATCCCCGATTCGGGAGATGTTACCGGTAGGGGATAGACCGTACTAACCCCATAAGCCTCAAACACTCTAATCATGGACAAATACTAATAATCTTTTCTTTATAAATATGGGACTGTAGCCCAAGCAAAACATAACATACAAATTTAACATCTGTAACTGAAAACTTAACTATATACTTTACAATGACTATTTCAAAAATCATGACTACTACATAACTTTTACTTGACTCTGACTAGACACTCATTTTTTCTGACTTGGACCGATGGACTTCATACCCTAGTGACTGCAACAGTATCCGTCCTTCCGAGCTCGTCCTCCGAGAAACCTGCAAGACAAGGAAACTGGGAGTGAGGGGTTAGATCGCTGAACGATCTAAGTGAGTGGACGATTTAAAATACAAACTGAAATACTGAATTAAAAGCAATTGATTATAAATCATAAATAGCTTGTATAAAAACTCTTTTTTGGAAATCTCATCTGGAATCGCTTTTGTAAAACTTATCTTTCTGAAAGCTGCTTTCTAAAATTTGGTCTATGAAAACTATTTCTTGAAACTCTGATATCTGAAAACTCTTTTCTGAAAATATGATGTCTGAATCTGAAAATTTGACGTATGAGGGCGTTACGTATCGTCGTCCCCCCATACGCCTAACTGGAGCCAGCAGTGCAAATCCATGACTTTGGGGCGTTACGTATCGTCGTCCTCCAAAGCATGCCACTATTGTCCCTGAAATTGGTGGTCTTGGGGCGTTACGTATCGTCGTCCCCCAAGCCACAAACTAGAACTGGGGGTGCAGATATATGCTACCCTTCAAGCTCTGAAACTATTGTCTAGGGCGTTACGTATCGCCGTCCCCCTAGCCCTGATCTAAGATCTGGGGGCGTTACGTATCGCTTTCCCCTCAGTCCTCTACATGTGTACATGTCCTCTGTCCGTCAATTCCAACTGTATCAAGTTACATACTGGGGTGGGCATTTCCCACATGCCCCGAAAACATAAATCTCAAAGATGTATAAAACATTTCATTTAGTCATAAACTGAAAACAAGTATGGCTAACGCCTTAAGTGCTGAAAAAGTAAATCTTGTTTCATAATAATAAATCAATAAGAAAATCAACTCGAAATGAGAAGTGTCAAGTCACAGATTTTGGAATCTGGCTGGTACCGGATCCTTTATCGAAGAAAATTGCGATCCCTATGGATAATCTATGATCGGGAACTTGATTAGTATAAACATATTAAAATAAACCTAGATACTTAACTAAGCTTAATGATACATCAATATGTCATATACACGAGGCTAATCATGATCATATTTCGATGTAGGATATGTATACGAACCGATACGAGACCCTAAGGGTGGTCTCCAACACGCTAGGGTAGAACTGAGGGGCTTAAAATTGATTTAGGGAAATTTTGTGCCACGCGTCGCGGCGCAAATCCTTGCGCGTCGCGACGCGCGGCGTCCAGAAGCATGCCAATATTTTTTTCTTGCGCATCGTGACACAAGGCCCTTCAGCGTCGCGACGCGACCTGGTTTTCCAGGATTCTGCTTTGCGTTCCCAAGTTCATCCATTACATAAAACATCAATTAACACTCCATATTAAAAACCAATTTTCAATTCATTATATATCACTACATTCCTCATATCCTAATCTACCATTACATCAATAATCAATTTTTAATCCATTTCATGCACTTCACCAAGTTACACCCAAACTTAACAAATTGGGGTTTATCAATATTTCCATTCTCTCAAAACAAAAAATCACACAATCATCATCATATTCATGCTCACAACACAAGCATCAAATCATCAAACTTATCATTTAAACAAAATTTGGGTCATGGATTTCTTACCCCTTCCTCTTGATTTCCAATATTTCCCAAGTCTTTATGGCTGCCAAGCTCCTCTATTCTTTGTTTCTTTCTTCTTTTTCCTTATTCTTCTCTATTTCTTCTTCTTCTTTTCTTTCTTCTTCTTCTCTTCTCTTCTTCACGTTTTCTCTTCTCTTTTTGTTTCCAAATTTATGAATTTATGAATAGTGTGTCCTTTAAATAGTGGGGGTTACATGATATTTTGAAAGGTGGGAAAATGTGGAAAAATGGAGAAGGTTTGAGATTCTTCTAGTTAAGTCCAGAATTTACTATTCATCCGAATTTTGTTCTGTATTTTTGACCCTCTTTTGGTCCGATCTTGGAAATATGATCAACGTGAAAGTTGTAGGTCTCGATCTCAAATTTCCGAAGATATAAAATTCATAGAAATCAGAGTTTGTATGAGATAGTTATGGGACAAAAACCGTAGGTTGTTCGGTAGTGTAATATTGTACAATTCGGTATCAGAACTTCGAGGAGTATCGATTGTCCCCCAAGGTCACTTCATGAGTGCGTACATGTTCAACATAATTTATATTATGAGTATTCATCCCAAAATGAAACGGTAGTCGAAAAGGTTACCGGTCGTTACAGCTTTCTACTCCCACAAATAAAAATTCATCCACTTCAAAAAATGATGATGATAGATATTAAAGCGCCTATTATTTTATTCAATATAAGAAAACACTCTTCGTTTTGCTACTTCCAGAGTATATTTACGATGTAAAATAATAAACATATTTTCTCTAATTTACTCTCTTTAAAATTTCCAATGAAATAATCACATGAGATTTATGAAATATTATTTTATTTTCCAATTGTTATATATTTTTTACAAGTTATTTCAAAGAAACGAATTCAATTTTTACTCATTCATTGCGAAATTGTAAAAGAAAATTATTTTCTAAAGTATATTTTCGAAATGCTTCATGGACATATGAAATAAAAATTTTCATAATTTTTTAATCTTAGATTCTTAATTTTCCTTCATAATATATTTTCAATATCATAAATATCACTTGAAATTGACATAATTATTAACTTCACATTATTCCTCTAAAAACTCGAAGTTAAACTCTCATTGTCGTAGATGGAAAATATAAGTCGAACAATTTCGGTGTCCATCGATATAGTCATTACATACGGATTGACCCTTCACGGATATCTCATATTTAGAGACGGGTCATAAGTCCGTTATACCCCTCTAATTATTTTATACATTAAGTATCATTGATTATCTAATGAACAATTAATTCATAAGTATTATGAATATTAATCTTTCTATTCATAATAGAAATACTTGAGCGCTTTAATTGTTCAAGTACCGAATCAAATCTTAAAAGAGATACTCTTATACTTCTCGTAAGGAGGAGTGAAGTACATGTCTATGTAAAACGCTCACAGCTACACATTAAATCATATCCCAAAAATACGTAATTATTGGCTGAGACTGTTATACCAACCTCACTTTAGTAAATCAAAAGATATAGCTTGCCATGTGTCACGGGTCGACTTTTTCCTTAACGGAAAATGGACTCGTGCGACACTTACCGAGGGACACGTCCCGTGTAAGTCAGCCTACCTCCAGCCTCTATGCCCAAATTCTCATTTTGAAAGGCTACAGACCCATAATATAATGAATTACGAAAGCTCACAAGCTATCTCAATGCATACATATGCGGGCTCGCACAACACCGGGACCCGACACTCGAATATCACAACCAGATATAAAATATGGTATTTTCCCACCAACTCAATCTCGACAATACACCATTGTCCACGTGTTGTCTAAGGGCGAGAGGGTTCACGGCTAAAGGCCTAAGACCACTGAAGCCCCCTTGGCCACCCCAAGGTTCACCTAGGCTTCCCCCTAAAGAGGTTTTAGAGACATTGCACATGTTTCACCAGTATACACACATGGCGCTTGAGTTGTCACACCCCCCTCTTAAATCTATATTAAGAAGAGTTTCTGGGAACTCTTTCAGCGAGTCAATAAGCCACAATATAAGTGACATCGGGTTAAAATCTCGTCCCTAAAAGAGCCCGTCTTTATGGTTTTCCACAACGCCTTTTTGCAGCAAAGTGCAAGGTAAAGCCCAAAAGTGGGTACACTGCCAGAATCTCCCGCCAAATCTCGAAATCTAACTCTGGGGCTGAAATTTTCCCAGTACAAGTGACCATAAAATTCACTTATTAACTTGTTCCAACTCGATCCGGCTCTCCGGTACGTTAGCTCCTTCACAATGCCCCAAACTAGGCCAACATCTAGCGACAAGCTAGCATATCTCTAATTCTCCCGACAAACTTCCGAACAGGACCTCACAGGCGAAATCTCCCTAGTACATAGGCCCATGAGAGATACTTAAGACCTGGAATGAGCTCAATCTGGTACTCCGAAACATAAGGTCCTTCACAATGCACCAAAACTACGCTAGCGCCTAGCGGCAAACTAGCGTATCTTTAAATCTCTCGAAAAACTTCAGAACGGAACCTCACGGGCGAAATATCTACAGTACATATGCCCATGAGAGTTACTTAGGACTTGGAGCTAGCTTAATCCGGCACTCCGAAACATAAGCTCCTTCACAACTCCACAATATTATGCTAGCGGCTAGCGACAAGCGAGCATATTTCTAATTCTACAGGCAAACCTCTGAGTAAGGCTTCGCAGATGAAATCTCTCCTTTACAAGGTCCCATGAGAGATATATCTGACCATGAATGAGCTTGATACGATGTCCCGAAACATTAACTCATTTATAACGTGACTGAACATCCTAGCCTTAAGCTAAGACCGTGACACTTAGGGATGGCAAAATATGGATCCGGACCCGGGTCCAGATCCGGAAGAGTTTTTGTTACCCCGGATCCGGTTCCGGACCCGAGTAATATTCCCGGGTCCGGACCGGGTCTACCCGGTCCGGAACCACGGTTAACCGGATTACTTTTTTTAAAATTTTAATTGTATTATATAAATTTTAATTTTATATATTATATTTATATTTATATTTGTATTTTGTCAATTTTATTAGTTTTATTTCAATTCTTTTAATAATTTTTTATTATATTCTATTATATATATATATATATGCTAATATTTTATATTTTTTAATTATAATCTAATTTATTATTTTTATTTTTATTTTTATTTTTTTCCGGACTCGGGTCTACACCGGTCCGGACCCATGTGATCCCGGGTCCGGACCCGGAATCACCCGGGTCTAAATTTTAAAGACCCAGGTCCGGATTTTTTAATTCCGGACCCAGGTCGTCCGGGTCCATGCGAACTCTGGCCGGGTCCGAGTCTTGTTGCCATCTCTAGTGACACCATGCAGAAGTTCGAAGTACACTCAAGATTAAGATCAATCCATATATGACCATCTAGTAGATAAAATGAATTTTTTTCAATTAATGGATATTATAAAATATTCAGTTCTATCTAGGTTCGGTCCTATATGATCACATCATACAATGTATCTTCATTCTTATGTCACTACATGAATGATCTCGGATTAAGGTCGTTATACAAGTATATAATTGACCGCAATTATAGATAAACCACAAATAAAATACTTGTTTTGCTTGCTCTCTATGGATTGTTTTAGATTACTAACTTCAGACTTAAATCCTCTTGTATATCACTCATACATTAAGTCTGAAAGCACTTGAGTAATCAAGTATAAACAAGACAATTTACAATATGTGATTTAAATCAAATAATTTGATAAATGAATAATGCATCTATTGTTTCAACAAACAATTTCGTTTACATTACATGAAACTCTAGGGCATAAATCCCAACACATTATTAACTTATTAAAAAATAATTAAAATATATAAATAAAATTATAAAATATAATATTTTTATAAAAATTATTATAAATCTATTTTTCTATAGAAAATTATTTTATTTAATTATCTTATGAGATGAGTCAATTTAATTTATTTGTAAATACCTTTTTTTTTTAGTAACAAATTAATATTTTATTGTGATAATGTTGTATTTTTTTTTTAATATTTAATAGTATTGTATTTTTAATATTTTAAAAGTATGTTAGATTTTACTCCATTAGGTGATGATCTGATGCAAATTCGAATATGATATAATACAATTTTTTCCTATTAATGATGAGTTAGATAAATAAAAATTCACAAAGAAAATAAGAGATTTAAGATTTGAAACTGAGTATATAAGAGGCTGTAATATTGTTAGGCTAAATTGAAGAAAAAAAGAAAAGAAACTTATAATTGTGGTTAGTGGTGAAATGCCACTTGATTGAATTGAAAAACAATTAATATTCCTATTGAGATATTTACATATCACTCGTTATTCGATGCTGTCATTTACTTAATTTTATTTGATTTGATACCATGGAATCACATTCCAATCTAATTAATTAACTAATTTATCTAATTGCTAAATAACCAAGACAGAAACGTAATTTGCATTTATAAATCTATTTATTATTATTCATCTCCTAAGAAGAATATGGTGGGCTTTTTGGGTTCTGTGATCTCCACCGTTCCTTCCAACATCTTAGCAACTTTCCCCATTGATGGCCTCATCTCCGGCCGATCTTGAAGACACCACATTGCCGTTTTCACCATGCGATCCACCATATCAAAATGCAACCGGCTATCATACGAATTCTTAATCTGACGGTCCAAAATGTCCTCCACTTTCATTTCTTTAAACGCCTTTTCAAAAGCCCATTTGGGAAAGTACCATTCGTGGCTATTCATCATGGACCCTTGAATTTCATGATTCCTTGACCCACTTACGATTTCTAACAAAACCATTCCGAAACTGTAAACATCAGCCTTGGGTGTTATCTGATCCGACCTGCCCCATTCGGGTGCCATATATCCACGGGTCCCCCGCATCCGAGACATGCTTACCATATCCTCTTTTTTCCTCAATTTCGCCAACCCGAAATCCGATATCTTGGGACAAAAATCGTCCCCCAAAAGTATATTTTCGGGCTTGATATCACAATGTAAAACCCACTCCAGACACTCTTCGTGTAAATATGCAATTGCTCTTGCCACCCCGACAGCAATCCGGTACCGGATACTCCAATCCAAAACGGGCTCATCGCCATCATCAGTGGACATCCCGGATGACCCGATCGGACACACCCGCCGGAAGAGGTGATTAGCAAGAGAACCATTAGGGACATATTCATAAACTAATATTCTCTCACCTTTTTCAGCACAAAATCCCCAAAGTCGGACCAAATTGAGGTGATGCATACGGGCAATAATTGTGACCTCGGCCCAAAACTCAGCATCCCCACCAGCAACATTCTTTAAACACTTCACCGCAACAACACGGTGATCAGTCAACTCTCCTTTATAAACATCACCAAACGCACCGCTTCCAATTAAATTCGAGAACCCATTTGTTGCTGTTTTGAGCTCGGCGTATGTGAACCGTTTAGGCCCACCGGCAGGCAGCAATTCAAGGCCTAGAGTGCGAGCCATGTCTCTGTATTTGATGTATTTCTTCAAAAATGCCCAGAAAAACCAGGCCCCGGAAAACAGCTCGGCAGCAAAAAGTGCGACTATTATAGCTATGTTCCTGGCCGTTGTATTAGATTCATCAGGCGGCAAAGGGAGGCTGATATTCACAGGACATGTTGTGACCAACAAATCAGTCATGCCAGTGAAGTTTGATGCATCATTTTCTAACTTGTCCACTCGCAAAAATGTTGACATTTGATTGCCTGGTGACCAATACCCGTACAAAAGCCGATCCTGAATAACACAATAGCGTTGGCCATCGTACTTGAACCTAAATGCGATGCATTTTGGATTTGATAAGCATTTGGATTTACACTTTGAGAAATTCTCAGCTTTCAGGTCAGTAAAGTTCGAGCCACCGGAGAAACTAACATAATCAAGCTGTAGAAACTTGGTGTTTCCAAGGTTTTTTAGCTCAATTTTTCTTTCGCAAGACTTATCTTTGCTGGTACTCATTTTGAACCCTGGTGGGCAAGCGCATGATGTTGAAGTATTGATGACATCGTTGATGCAAATGGCATTCTTCCCGCACAATCCAAGAATTGTGCACAATTCTTGCACAGCTTGCCAAACAACTGTCCATCGACGATCACGATCAATATCATAACTGTAAATTCTCAGGTTCCCATCATCATCAAGTGTCAATCTTCGGAACCGAGGCTCACCAAAATCGGACGTGATAATAGAATCTTGATTTACTTTCAACACTTTCCCGGTATTGTCAAGAACTTGAAACGCGTGGTCGCCATTCCAGTAACTGAGATTACCATACACAAGCACGAGCTCTGTAGACTGGAAGAAGCTAAAATTACCATTCTTGGAGAACAACGTGACGCCATTTATGGTCTGATTAGGCAAGATAGTATCCGTAGGATGACTAAAACTCTGCCATCTTCCGTAAATGAGGTTCCCATTATCCTGTAATGAAAGCCTAGTAGCGTTTCGATTGCCAGTTGTTTTTGATTTGGCCACAAGTTCATCGACGAGTTGGAGGAGTTAACTAGCCAGAGCTGACCTGCGGTGGTGATGGCTAAAGAGTCGTTACTGGTGACGGGGAATTTGTCATTAGCGGACCAGATGATGGTGGTGGGTTCTAAGTCTGACAAGTTGTGGTACCAAACCGAGAAAGTAAAGAGATTCTGAGAATTGGGTTTCAGTTGAAACCCGGCGGCGAAGGTGGAGTTGGGAGAGAGGAGGATTTTGTTTTGGTTTGGACGCCATGGGGAGTCTGACGAGGAGAAGGAAGAGACATATTGGGGATCTTTTTTTGGTTGGGATGATGATGGTGAGGAGTTTGAGAGGATGAAGATGAATATGAAGAAGAAGAAGAAGGAGGAGGAGGAAGAGACCAGAGACATGGTTTTGGGGTTTGCATTATGGGGGAGGGTGAATGTGGTGATGGTGTTTTAATGGCGGTTGTTTCTTGCTGCGTTGACGCATGATCGTTGACTCTTGATTGCTCTGTTTTCTTTTTCTTTTGTCATGATGTAGGCAGCGGCTTAAATGGGTTCATAAGTAAACTATGGAAAAATCTACTACAATTACTCACACACGTCTTCCATGCAATAATTTAAGGGAAATTATCCAATTTCCATATGAAATTAGAGAAAACTTTTTAAAAAATCAATATATTTTTAAAATTATTATTTTTTCATTTAAAGTTTTAAAAATATATCAGTTTTCAAATTTTCAAGGTGGAAAATTGGTAAATTTTTATAACAATTATGGTGGAAATGATGCATTTTTTTAAGAAATAATTTTAGTAGAAAATCATATATTTTTTCAACATCGGATAAAAAATTATGATATTTTTAAATTTTAATTTTTCATAATTTAATAATATATTATGATGGTGTTAAAATATTGAAAAATTATTAAATAAAGATTAGTTATATTTAACATAACTCAATGTCATATGCTTATTAATTGGTGATACCATGACATCTATACTTTCGTTGTACTAATGAATTATCTCGTAAAAAATAGCGTAATTCTTTGACATAATTGAGCTAAAGGTGATTTGATACTATAAATTAATAAGTATATGATATATGTAGTTGTATAAATATACTGACATTTCTTTGATAGATTTTAATATTTTAATAAACGTGTTAATATATTATTGAGTATGTATTATTGAGTTGTTACATATGTAACGTGATATTAATGTTGCAATCTATAATATTTGGTAAACCATGAATATGCCCTTTCTAAGATACAAAATAAATAAAGACAATTCTTGTTCTATATAGATCTCATATTCAAAGGTGAGACTGTAAATTATCGAGACAGATAATCAATTGTAGTCATAAAATTTGGCCCAAGCCTTAAATCTAACAAAAAATTAGTAGAAAATACTGAGATTGCATCACAATTTATTACAAAATTTGCAGTTTCTAACAATTAACGTATGCTATACTCTTGTCTAGACTAAATGTTTTTGTATCTGTTTTCGTTCAATAGACTAAATGACTTTGATTTATTGTTGTAAATTAGGAGAAAATCTACATTATACGGAAGTACCACGTTATCCGTACAACAATCCAATAATTCATTGTCACGTGTGTTAAAATATTAAAAAATAATTAAAAATATGGATATTAAATTATACATGTCATTTACTAATTTGTTGGTGATATCACGTAATCCATATCTCTGTTACACTAAAGAATTACTCGTAAACCAGAGAATGCATATAGACTTTTCTACTTGAACCGACAACAACATACCGCCATTTTCGGTCTCCCATATTTTCTTTTTGGTCGTAAATAGATGTTTCATACTTTCTTATAGATAGGGTTAGGGGTGGTAATTTGGATTGAAGTGTCATATGTGTTAAATTTCTTATGATGTTATTAACATCAAGATCGTTTGAATATGGTCAGTGATTCATTCATTTATATATACAAAATTGTTAAAATCACTTTTCTATCTAAAATTATTATAGGGTCTGTAAAATGAAATCGTAAAATCGTATACTAATAATTGTTGGTTCCAGCAAGCCAATGAGGAAGCCAGCAAGAATCAAACTGCATGCAACATGCAGAACGTGCCAAGGGAGCACCGAAAGTTGATGAAGAAAGAAAGTCTCACAACTTGCATTTCCAGCTTGCATCCAACAGTGCCAAACCGTGTGGCACTGTTCACACCGTTTGGGCACTATAAATTGGAGCCTTGAGGACCATTGTTTGTATCCCAAATAGTGTAGAAAATACAGAGAGAGTGTGTGATATTTTTTTTTTTGTCAATTTTCTAGTTGTAAACTTGTAATCTATTCTTGAAAGTAATAGATAGCAATTCAGTTTTTCCTCAAATCTTATCTAAAGTGATCGGTGAATCACAACAAGTGGTATCAGTAGTTTTGGTTCTTCTTTGGGGTCGAAAAACCGAATAACGGAGCTCGGTTCGGAAAATTCGGGTTCCAGTAAAGTTGTCAAAAATAAACTTTGAGCATACCATCAGTTCACGTCGAGACGAGTACAGTGGTATTTTCCGGCGATCAAACGGAGATCCAGAAAGCTCGCACGCGCCAGGTAGAAAATTCCCACGCGCCGAGACTCGCAGCACGTGCCACGCGTGTAGCTGGAGGTTGAAGACGCTGACGTGTCCGCCACGTCAGCGCAACGTCAGTGCACAGTCAGCGCCACATCAGCGTACAGTCATCAGCCACGTCAGCGCCACGTCATCCACCACGTCAGCACATGTCAACCACGTCAGCACCACGTGTCTGCCATGTCAGCGCCACGTGTCCGCCACGTCAGCGAGTCGGTCCACTTTGCCACGTCAGCATCCTGGTAAATTTCATTTAGCCCCCTGAAGTTTTGAAATTTACAGTTTTGCCCCAGAACTTTTAGGAATTTACAAATCAGCCCATGTGTCGGATTAAAACCAACGAAGTGTCTATTCCACCATTTTTTACCGTTCCGGACGAAACGGTGACCTCTGATTTGTGAAATTCAGCCCCGATTATAGTGTATTTTCATTTTAAACATTAAAACTTAAAATGGAAATGAAAGATTCCTCTTCTGGTGTAATGATTAAACTGGCTGCAACTAATTACTCCCTCTGGAGACCTCGGATGATAGATTTTTTGCATTGTAAAGATCTGTTTGATGTCATCGAGTTGAAGGGGGTGAAACCAGAGTCTGTTAAGGAGTATGACTGGAATAAACTCAACAACAGAACTTTGGGTCAGATTAGGCAGTTGATCGGTCACAGTGTCTTCCACCATGTAGCACAGGACACAGATGCTTATGAAATGTGGAGGAAATTGGAAGACATGTTCCAGGCAAAAACAGCTCGGAATAAAGCCTTAATCATGAGGCGTTTGGTGAACCTGAAACTACGGAGTGGAACTTCCGTTGCAGAACACACCAACGAGTTCCAGAGCCTGGTGAATTAGCTGTCTGCAGTAGACATGCAGCTGGGAGATGAAGTTCAAGCCCTCTTACTACTCAGTTCCATTCCTGATAGCTGGGAGACATTGGTGGTTACTCTCAGCAATTCCGCTCCAGGAGGTAAAGTTACCATGCCTATGGTAAAAGATGCCCTGTTGAATGAGGAGTCCAGGAGAAAAGATGTTGGCTCAGAACAGACAGAAGCCTTCGTCACAGAGACTCGAGGAAGACATCAAGGAAGAGACGGAGAGAGAGGCAGAAGCACAACCAGGGGTAGATCCTCAGATGGAAGGAAGCCTACCTATAAGTGCTACCATTGTGGCATTGTAGGCCACCTAAAGAAGAATTGCTGAAAACTGCAACGAGAGCAGGGACAAGACAATCACCAGCTGAAGAATGACGAAGGAGAGACACTGGTCGTTGTCCAAGCAGATGTAGCAATATGCTCCATGCAGGAAGAGACATGCCTTCACAACGCAACCCAAGATATTGAGTGGGTGGTAGATACTGCAGCATCCTACCACGTCACTCCTCACAGAGATTTCTTCACAACCTACAAAGCGGGAGACTTTGGATCAGTGAAGATGGGAAATATCAGTTCCTCTGGGATAGTAGGAATGGGCGATATTCAGTTGCGGAGAAATGTCGGGTGTACATTGACCTTGAAGAATGTCTTGCATGTTCCAGAACTTCGGCTGAATGTACTCTCGGGGATAGCTCTTGACAAACAGGGCTATGACAATCACTTCAGAAATGGTACATGGAGAATGACAAAAAGTGTCATGGTTGTCGCCCGAGGACATGTTTGCGGCGCACTATACAAGACTCATGTGAAGATTTGTGCAGACAGCCTCAATGTAGCTGAAAAAGAGGCTTCTCAAAATCTGTGGAATCGGAGACTCGGACACATGAGTGAGAGAAGGTTGTCTATCCTAAACAAGAATGAGCTTACCAATGATGTTGCACGAGGTCCTTGCAACCACTATTCGATTGGTAAGCAACGCAGAGTCTCATTTGATTTCTCTTCAGAGAGAAGATCAGAGTTGCTCAGTCTGGTGCACTCTGATGTTTGTGGTCCTTTGGAGGTTGATTCATTGGGCGGTAACAAGTATTTTCTGACTTTCATCGATGATGCTTCACGGAAAATTTGGGTGTATTTCCTCAAGACGAAGGATCAGGTCCTAGATCAGTTCAAGTTGTTCCACGCCATGGTAGAGCATGAAACAGGGAAGAAGCTGCAGTGCCTTCGCACAGACGATGAAGGCAAGTACAGTTTCAGAGAGTTCGAAGCCTACTGCAGAAGACATGGGATTTTACATGATAGAACTGTCACACACACACCACAACATAATGGTGTCGCTGCGAGAATGAACTGCACCATTATGGAGAAAGTCAGAGGAATGATCAGTATGGCTAAGCTGCCAAAGCTATTCTGGGGAGAAGCTGTTTGTGCTGCCTGTTACCTGATCAACATATCATCATCTTTACCGTTGAACATGGAGATTCCGGAGAAAGTGTGGTCTGGTAAGAATCCCTCCTACACTCACCATAGAGTATTCGGTTGTTTAGCTGTTGTACATGTATCTAATGAGCTCAGGCAGAAGCTCGATGCAAGGACAACTCCATATATATTCATAGGCTATGGAGATGAAGAATTTGGATACAGACTATGAGATCCGAAAGAAAATATGGTCATCAGAAGCCATGAAGTAGAGTTTCTTGAAGACCGAACAATTGAAGACATTGAAATGCCCAGAATGTCTTCCAATACCAGTGCCAACAGAAATCCAGACCCAGCACCAGCACAATTGGCCACAGATATGGTGCACAAGGAAATTCCAGAAGCAGAACCAGATGAGGCAGATAGAGATGTTGAGTAGGGGGAGACAGCCTGTTCCATCATAGATTACAGAAGAGAGTGTTGAGCAGGGGGAGCCGCAACCCACTCCACTAGAAGCTACATGATCATTCACAGAGATGGATGATGACATACCTCCTGAAACCAGTGGACCTCAGACAAGAAAATCTGAGCGAGGCAGGATTCCATCAACCAGATATCCGGGATCCGAATATATTCTGCTTACTGATGAGGGGGAGCCAGAGAGTTTCCCACAATGCAAGAAAGCACTGAAGAATAAATGAGTGAAGAAACATGGCAGCAGAACTGTGCAGAGACACAACAGAAGATTACTGTGCAGAGACACAGTGGATTGTACTATGCAGAGACATAGCAGAAGAATACTGTACAGAGATGCAGTGAAGTGTGCTGTGCAGAGACACAGCCGACATGTTAACAAAGGTGGTTACTCGGGATAAGCTAGAGCTGTGCAGAGACATAGCTGTGATAGCTGTCAGATGATGATTGTTTCGGATGCAGCTGGATGGGGAGATTTGTTGGTTCCAGCAAGCCAATGAGGAAGCCAGCAAGAATCAAACTGCATGCAACATGCAGAACGTGCCAAGGGAGCACCGAAAGTTGATGAAGAAAGAAAGTCTCACAACTTGCATTTCCAGCTTGCATCCAACAGTGCCAAACTGTGTGGCACTGTTCACACGGTTTGGGCACTATAAATTGAAGCCTTGATGACCATTGTTTGTATCCCAAAGAGTGTAGAAAATACAGAGAGAGTGTGTGAGGTTTTTTATTAAGTTTCTAGTTGTAAACTTGTAATCTATTCTTGAAAGTAATAGATAGCAATTCGGTTTTTTCTCAAAACTTCTCTAAAGTGATCGGTGAATCACAACATAATTACACTTAAAATATATAATATAATCAAACATAAAATTTCAAGACTCAAGAAAGAACAAACATTTTGTTAATTTGTTTAATTTTTAATATTCAAACAACAAAAATAAAACGAAAGATAAAAATCAGAGAATATACAGTTAAGTTTCACAAAATAACAACACATGTTTAATTTTGAACACTTAAAAGCTGAACTTTAGAGTTACAGCAGTAACCAATATGCCTATTTTGCAGAAGATGGTTCGCATGAGGAACAAAGGAGACGCACTTTGCAGACATTTTGTGATTTTCTCCTTTATTGTTGCAAGCCACATACATTACATACAGGATTTATTAGAATTCTGAGTTGATATATTTCTTTATAATCTATCAAATATAGTTCGAAAATCAACATCAACTAATAATGAGAAACCAGATTTCTCTCTCATTATGAGAAGGTTTACATTTCAACTGAATAAAATTATAATAAATTAGACTATCATATTAAAAAAACTACTTCATTAATATGTAAAATAATTTCGATGGTACTAATTAAAATTATGTTATAATTTTGCCTTCTATTCCCAAGCTAAATACCATATTTATAATTAATTGGACACCTAACAAATTAAAGGACTATCAACTTTCATGTTTGTTGATTTATTAGTTCATTGCATTAATTAATGTATATGTTTACTGTTTGTTTAATTTGATTGAATTGGGAATTTGGACTTTTCTTCTCTGCCAACTGCTAAACAACATGATTGTTGCCTTGTTGGATACGGCAATAATATTAATGGACAGGCCGTTGTTAATTAAGACCACCTGGTAGACCCGGCCACGGTTACGATTTGAAATCGAAATCGAATCGGAATCGAATCGGTCGGTTCCGATTCTAACTGATTCTGGTTCCGGAATTGAAATTGGAATTGGATTTGTTCGGCTCGGATAAGGTTCGCCCCTAGCCGAACCGAACGGAACCGGACGGTTCCAACGGTTCGAACCGGAACCATCTCCCTGCCCTAAAAACAATAAAAAAAAAATATTTTGTATTTTAAGGTTAATTACTAAATTACCTTTAATAACATTAATAAAATGACTAGTTTTAAGGACATTTTAGATGTCACAAAATAATCCAAAAAATGAATAAATATGAGTCATTATTCAATTTTTCAACACACCAATTATCGATTCTCTCAATGTCTACAATTCTCTCATTCTCAATTCTGTCAACTTCAATTTCTCTTTCCCATTCTCATTTCTCAATTATCCCATTATTCAATAATTACAAAAAATGGCAAGCTCATCTGAGAACACGAAGTCCAACCAAAGAGAGCCACCAAAGTATCGATACACAGAGAAGAGAAGTTAAGACTCGATCCTCTGATATTTTCATTTTCATTTAGTCGATACTGAAAATGAAGAACCAAGAGTAATATGCAACTATTGTGGTGTGTCTTACAAATTTATTGGCGGTTATGGAAATACGAACAAACACTTGGATAGACATCATGCCGCTGAAATTGGACTTGATGCAACATAAACTCAAATGGGCAGATACACATCATCTAGTAGAGGTACAAGTTCTTTAGATTTATTTAAATATTCTGATACTAAAAATTGAGAAGAATTTGCTAAATTTACTTGTACGACGTATATTTCTTTAAGTTTTGGTGAAAAAAATAACTTTTACCAATTATGTTCGAAATGCTTTAAATCATGATGCATATTACTTTAAATTTACTTGTATGACACATTGTGGACGCTGGATTTCGGCCGAGGTCCTCAATCAGAATTTGTAGGTTGGGCACTAGCAATCCTGCAAGACAAAGGTAGAGTGAGCAGGAGTAGACTACCACCGGTGTGGTGGGTGCCGGGGACACTCCGACGCCCAAGTCAGTGGCACGAAATAAATTTGTAAAGTGGGAAAGCAATGTTGAATATTACCTCTACTTCCTTTGTTTGGCCGTGAGGGCCGTGTAATATATGAAGGGATCAAGGATTGAGAGTATGAAGTATTAGGGTGAGAGAAATGAGACTTGAATGACTTCTTCCCGTATTCTTTTCATATTTATAGATAAAACATGATCTAATGTTGGTGTATTTGGTAATGGTTTTGGAGTAAGTGAGGATTAGTGCTAGAATTAGGTTAAGTGGAGTGGTGGGGTTTAGTGCTAGAATTAGGTTAAGTGGAGTGGTTATTAGTTTATGATTTAATTGTAATCAAATAATACATAATTCTTTGGGCTTTGGTCCTTATTTTCGGGCCTAACATGCTGATGGGCTTAAGGTGAAAGACAGTTTTACCCTTGGACCAAATTTGGCCCATACAGTTTGTCCCTTACTCTCTAAGTCAAAGAATTTTTGCTTTAGAGAGTATATTTATCCGTGTCGTATGAAAAAAGAGCGTAAGAGTGTGTTACCTTCTGTCAAATGTCGTGTCAAAATATATACAAAAACGTAGGTTTCCGTTTGCATGCATCTTAGCTTCTTGATTTATCTAGGGTCATGAAGTACGTGTTTTTTGATCGAACTGAAATAGAATTTCAGGAGTTCATGAGTCCAGGGGAATGTTCCTTGTCGACTGAATCAAACGGTAGTTCAGGAGTATGCTTGACTCGACATGAGTCCCGGAGAACGTTCCTTGTCGACTGAATCAAACGGTAGTTCAGGAGTATGCTTGACTCGGTCGAGTCTCGGGGATTGTCTCTTGTCGACTGAACCAAACGGTGGTTCAGGAATTTTCTTGACTCGACATGAGTCCAGGGAAATGTCCCTTGTCAATTTGAACCAAACGGTGGTTCAGGTTTTTAATTGACTCGACAAGAGTCAAGGGGAATGTCCTTTGTCGACTGAACCAAACGGTGGTTCAGGAGTTTACTCGACTCGACATGAGTCCAGGGGAATGTCCCTTGTCAATTTGAACCAAACGGTGGTTCAGGAGTTTTACTTGACTCGACATGAGTCCAGGGGAATGTCCCTTGTCGACTGAACCAAACGGTGGTTCAGGAGTTTATTTGACTCGACATGAGTCCAGGGGAATGTCCCTTGTCGACTGAACCAAACGGTGGTTCAGGAGTTTATTTGACTCGACATGAGTCCCTTGTCGACTGAACCAGACGGTGGTTCAGGAGTTTTACTTGACTCGACATGAGTCCAGGGGAATGTCCCTTGTCAATTTGAACCAAACGGTGGTTCAGGATTTTAATTGACTCGACAAAAGTCAAGGGGAATGTCCTTTGTCGACTGAACCAAACGGTGGTTCAGGAGTTTACTCGACTCGACATGAGTCCAGGGGAATGACCCTTGTCGACTGAACCAAACGGTGGTTCAGGAGTTTACTTGACTCGACATGAGTCCAGGGGAATGTCCCTTGTCGACTGAACCAAACGGTGGTTCAGGAGTTTACTTGACTCGACATGAGTCCCTTGTCGACTGAACAAACGGTGGTTCAGGAGTTTACTTGACTCACTCGACATGAGTCCAGGGGAATGTCCCTTGTCGACTGAACCAAACGGTGGTTCAGGAGTTTACTTGACTCGACATGAGTCCAGGGGAATGTCCTTGTCGACTGAACCAAACGGTGGTTCAGGAGTTTATATTGACTCGACATGAGTCCATTGTCGACTGAACCAAACGGTGGTTCAGGAGTTTACTTGACTCGACATGAGTCCAGGGGAATGTCCCTTGTCGACTGAACCAAACGGTGGTTCAGGATTTTAATTGACTCGACAAGAGTCCAGGGGAATGTCCTTTGTCGACTGAACCAAACGGTGGTTCAGGAGTTTACTTGACTCGACATGAGTCCAGGGGAATGTCCCTTGTCGACTGAACCAAACGGTGGTTCAGGAGTTTACTTGACTCGACATGAGTCCAGGGGAATGTCCCTTGTCGACTGAACCAAACGGTGGTTCAGGAGTTTACTTGACTCGACATGAGTCCCTTGTCGACTGAACCAGACGGTGGTTCAGGAGTTTACTTGACTCGACATGAGTCCAGGGGAATGTCCCTTGTCGACTGAACCAAACGGTGGTTCAGGAGTTTACTTGACTCGACATGAGTCCAGGGGAATGTCCCTTGTCGACTGAACCAAACGGTGGTTCAGGAGTTTACTTGACTCGACATGAGTCCAGGGGAATGTCCCTTGTCGACTGAACCAAACGGTGGTTCAGGAGTTTACTTGACTCGACATGAGTCCAGGGAATGTCCCTTGTCGACTGAACCAGACGGTGGTTCAGGAGTTTTACTTGACTCGACATGAGTCCAGGGGAATGTCCCTTGTCGACTGAACCAAACGGTGGTTCAGGAGTTTACTTGACTCGACATGAGTCCAGGGGAATGTCCCTTGTCGACTGAACCAAACGGTGGTTCAGGAGTTTACTTGACTCGACATGAGTCCAGGGGAATGTCCCTTGTCGACTGAACCAAACGGTGGTTCAGGAGTTTACTTGACTCGACATGAGTCCAGGGAATGTCCCTTGTCGACTGAACCAAACGGTGGTTCAGGAGTTTACTTGACTCGACATGAGTCCAGGGGAATGTCCCTTGTCGACTGAACCAAACGGTGGTTCAGGAGTTTTTGACTTGACTCGACATGAGTCCCTTGTCGACTGAACCAAACGGTGGTTCAGGAGTTTACTTGACTCGACATGAGTCAAGGGGAATGTCCTTTGTCGACTGAACCAAACGGTGGTTCAGGATTTTACTTGACTCGACATGAGTCCAGGGGAATGTCCCTTTTTTATCATTTGTCGAGTGATTATAAGGCATGCACCGGGTTTGCTTCATCAATTTCATGAATGAAAATGATCTTCAGATCTTCCACGTGTCGTTTAACGGAGTAAAACCTAGCGCAAATAACGAGGAGTCTTATGGCGGGAAATGAACCGCCAAAAGAAGTAGTATAAGAGTGGCTTGATGGGTTCATTTGTTTCATTCACAAGATCAATCGATTTGGGAGAGAACTTCAAGGCTTCAAGGTACTTCTTTACACTCTCTTCGCGTTCTTCATTTGCTTTGAATATTCGTAGAGTAGCTTCAATCTGTTCTAAGCTAAATTAGGTTGTTTGATCTTTAGAATCATACGTTATTTGGTGGATTTGTGTTTGGAGATAGGAGTAGGATTTGATCTTTAAGGAACCCAAATCTTAGAAATTATTTGTTTGTAGACTCGTTGATTAGAATATGTCGAGTGGAGACTCTTTAGAAAGTTTAGGAGAACAGATCGATACATTCGTAGGATCATCATCGAGTGAATCGACAGAAGAAAAATCATTAAGGGAATGGTCGCGTCAAGAGTTATTCGAGGAAACCTGTAACCGTTTTGTCGCATGAAATCCCGTTGCAGGCAATTCCTATTAGATCATTGGCAGCTGTCGAGGAATTTAGTGGAGGGGTGAGCACAAGTGAGCCTACCAACATACTAACCAAGAACCCAGCTAGTCGAATGACGGCTAGTTTGCTGATGGAAATTAGGATTAAGTATAGATTTCCTAGATCAATGGAACTGAGGGTGCCCTTGCCGTCTGAAAGGATCGATTATAAAATTCCCGGATGGATTGGTTTTTATGTAGTACCGTTTTCTAATGGGCTCAGATTCCCTATTCCGAGGTTAGCTTGGGAAATTTTGGATCATTATGGGATTGCTCCTTCACAACTAATGCCGAATGCTTGGAGAATTTTAATGTCGATTGAATGCTTAGCATTCGAACAAGGGTTATTGTTTGAGGTGAAGGACATTTTATATTCATACTACCTTAAAGAGCACCTAACTGAAAAAGGGAGATATACTTTGTACCTTCGTCGTAAGAGGGAACAAATAGTTATGGGGCTTCCAACAAACGATAGGGGTAATTGGCAGTCGGACTATTTCTTTGTGAAAAATGAGGGTATCTTTGGGTCGACTGGAATGGGTCGAGTTTCAGAATACTGGAGTGTATTTAGTGAGTATCAACTTCTTCTATTTATTGAAAATTTATCAATGTTATTGTCGTATGATACTAATGTATGGATTGTTTATTATGCAGGTCCTTTTCGAAACAGTTTATTCGACAAAACACCTCTTATTTTGTCGAACACAAAAGCTCTTCTTGATCTTCCCGTCGAACAAAGAGATTGGAGGATAATCTTGGTAGAGCAGAGATTAAGAGCAACTTTACAGTGGAAAGAAATCTTCGAATCAGAAGGTATATCTACCCCTTTGGCACTTTCTAAAAACGTATTGGAAGTCATCTACTGTACTCGGTCGATTCGAGCTCTGTACGGAAAGGTGTGGTTTATAAAGACATTAACTCCAAAAGAAATTTTATGCGCAGAGGACAGGACATGGCGTCGAGGCAAATAAAAGTAGCATCAATTGATGAGTTGATGAGCCGAAAAAAGGCTAGGAAGCTCAAGATAAAGGAGCCAGAAGTGGAGGTTCCAGAACCACAATTGGTATCGTCGACTGGAACTCCAAAGCATAAGGGGAAGTCGACCGAAATAGTTGTCAAAGGGGGGAAAAGGAAGGCGGATGAAATCGAAGAAATCGATAATATAGTTGTCAGGATTCCATCAGGGTCGACTGCAATTTCTGACCCATCAAGCCTTGACCCTTTTATTAAGAAGCTTCTGCTGGAAGAGGATGAACAGAGGCTATCCAAGATTGGCCCGGTCGAGTCGATGAAAAAGGCTGCGGCTTTAAATTACCAAGTAAGAAAGTAAATAGAAATTTCATAATAATTTGTAAAATGGATTCTAATCAAATCCTTTTTTCCAGGCAATGGAGTGCAGCTTACATATGCAGCGATATGTCGAATCGACTCTTAAGAAACAGAGAGAGATGGATAAATCATTTGCGGCTATGAAAAAGGAAGTGGTCCAAAAGAAGTCGCTTGAAAAAAGAAATGCTGAATTGGAGAAGGAGTTGAAGGAAGTGAAGGCAACACTTCAGATGGAAAAGGAGACTTCTGAGGTTACGATTGAAGGCTATAAGGATGCGTTCGAGAATGTGAAGAAGGAGAATGAAGAATTACTTGAGAATCTTGAAGGGATTGCTCTTGAATCTATGATGAAAGAACGCAGTCATCTGATGAAGGATTTCCTTGATGGGAAGTCAGGAGCTTGGGAACCAGAGAAATGGATTCAACAGTATGACCAACTATTGGCAGGAATTTCTTTTTCAAACGAGGGTGATGTGGAAGAGAAAGGCGAAGAGGTCGACTCGAAAGTGGCTGAAAGAGAAGTAATTGAGGGAGCGGCTGAAGTTCAAGAAACGGACAAGAAGAGTGAAGAACTTAGTCGAATGGAAATCGAGTCGACTACTCAAGTTCAAGAAATTCCTGCACCTGAAGTTGCTGCTGAATGCATTCAGGAAGAAGCTACTCCAGAAATTTGAATCTCTTTGTAATTTTAATTTAACTCCTTTGTAGAACAATTTTAATGACTTAATGATATTTTGGGATGATATTTCAAATGAAATTTGTTATTAAGTCGAATCACACAATACATAAAGTAGAAAATTACTCTGAACCTTAAATATGAATAAATGCACGCATAAATTACCGGTGAAATTGCTTAAGGTGAATTGCATTCCAACTATTGTGAATTTGTCTCCCCTCAATTGTTTGTAATTTGTAGGCTCCGTGTCCAACAACTCTTGTGATGATGTATGGACCTTCCCAATTTGGTCCCAACTTCCCTCTCTCCGACTTCTTTTGTGTTTTGAAAAACTCTTCGTAGTACCCAATCCCCTTCCTTGAATGTTCTGCTTCTGACATTTTTGTTGAAATATCTCGCCATTCTTTGTCGATGAGATGCAAGTCGTATGGTCGCCTTTTCTCGTCTTTCGTCGATTGTGTCTAGATTCATATACATCAACTGTTGATTTGCCTCATCACCAGCGTATTGGTAGCGTAGAGAAGGAATGGTTTCTTCTTCGATTGGAATTACTGCCTCTGTTCCAAATGCCAAAGAGAAAGGAGTTTCTCCAGTGGAAGAACGGATGGTCGTTCTGTAGGACCACAATACTCCAGGAAGCTCGTCTGCCCATGATCCTTTCGCCTTCTCCAATCTTTTCTTCAAAGTATTCAAAAGAGTCTTGTTAGAAGACTCAGCTTGCCCATTAGCTTGTGGAAAGCGTGGGGTTGAAAAACTTAACTTGATCCCCCAATTTTTACAAAAGTCTTGAAAATGTCGGCTAATAAACTGGGAGCCATTATCTGTTACAATCTCCTTGGGAATGCCGAAACGACATATGATGTTTTTCCAGACAAATGTTTGAACTTCTTATCTCGTATTTTGGCAAAGGAGTCTGCTTCAATCCACTTTGAAAAATAATCTGTCAAGACTAGCATGTAGACTCGTTGTCCAGGGGCAGTTGGTAGCTTCCCTACAATATCCATACCCCACTTCATGAACGGCCATGGGGATAGGATAGGATTCAGCTTTTCTGGTGGAAGATGTGGAATAGGAGCGAATCTCTGACACTTTTCACACTTCTTCGTGTAATTGACTGAATCAATTCTCATAGTTGGCCAATAATACCCAGTCGAATGGGCGCGTGAGGCAAGGCTTCGTCCTCCAGAATGATTTCCGCATTCTCCTTCGTGCAATTCTGATAGTACATGTTGTGCTTGATCATGAGTAAGACATTTCAAGTAGGGTCCAGAGAACGACCTTTTCAATAGTTGTCCATTAAATATGGTGAATCTTGCTGCCTGCCTTTGAATCCTTCTTGCTTCATTTCTATCTTCTGGAAGCAGTCCATCTAGCAAGTATTTCATGATTGGTGTCATCCACGAGTCGTCCGAAGTGATGGTGCTGATCTCCTTGTTCTCCTTCCAAATTGATGGCCAATTTAAATACACTACTGGAATTGATTGTAGTTTGTCTCCATGCATCGTCGACCCGAGGGTAGCCAATGCGTCCGCCTGAGTGTTTTCACTTCTTGAAACCTGAGATATGTTGAATTCTTGAAATGTCGCCTGGACTTCTTTAACTTTCTGCAAGTAGGATAACATTTGAGGGTCTCGTGCCTGATATGAACCTTGGAGCTGATTCACTATCAATTGGGAGTCTGATTTCACTTCGATTCTTCTTCCCCCAAGCTCTTTGACCAAGCTGATTCCTGCTATCAAAGCTTCATATTCTGCTTCATTGTTTGTAACTCGGAATCCACATTTAATTGCTTGTTGTAGTATGTCCCCATCAGGAGTAGTGATCACTATGCCAAGGCCGCACCCTTTCTTATTGCTAGAACCGTCGACTGAAAGTTTCCAAAGTGAATTTGATTGGATTGAATTGACTTCGGTACCTTCCAAGAGATTCTGAGTTGGACTGAAATCAGCTACAAAGTCAGCCAAGGCTTGAGATTTGATTGCTGTTCTGGGCTGGTAAGTGATGTCGTGTTCTCCTAATTCGACAGCCCATTTTGTTAATCTTCCAGTCAACTCTGGCTTGTGTAGTATGCTCCTCAAGGGGTACTCCGAGTAAACTGTGATAGGATGCCCTTGAAAGTATGGTCGTAGCTTCCTGGCAGACATTACCAAGGCTAGTACCAATTTCTCCAAATGCAAATAACGTGACTCCGTATCAAGTAATGCTTTGCTTACATAGTAGACTGGAAGTTGGGTGCCATTCTCTTCTCGAATCAAAACAGCGCTCACTGCTTGGTCTGACACTCCCAAATACAAGAATAACCTTTCATTGTCGAGTGGTTTTGACAACAATGGTGGTGATGTTAAGTACTGCTTCAGCTCTTTCAGAGCTTGTTCGCAGGCTGGAGTCCATTCAAAGTTTTTTGTCTTTTTAATGGCTGAAAAGAACATAAAACTTTTGTCTGTCGACTTGGAGATGAATCTGTTCAACGCAGCAATTCTCCCTGCTAGTCGCATGACTTCCTTTGGGCAGGTTGGTGAAGGAATTTCAAGTATGGACCTGATTTGATCTGGATTTGCCTCAATCCCTCGTTGTGTAACGACATATCCCAAGAATTTCCCAGAAGCAACTCCAAACGCACATTTTGTTGGATTCAATTTCATCCCATACCTATTCATCACCTTGAATGCTTCTTCCAGGTGTTGCAGATGCTGATCAGATTTCGATGATTTCACCAACATGTCGTCTACATACACCTCCATTGTTTTTCCAATCTGTTGTGAGAACATTTTATTGACCATTCTCTGATATGTAGCACCTGCATTTTTGAGACCAAAGGGCATTACCTTGTAACAGAATATGCCCCTATTGGTCATGAAAGCTGTTTTCTCTTGGTCGTTTGGATGCATAAGGATTTGATTGTACCCAGAATATGCATCCATAAAACTTAGCAATTCGTGTCCAGCTGTAGCATCAACCATTTGATCAATATGAGGCAATGGGAATGAATCTTTTGGGCATGCTTTGTTCAAATCTGTGAAGTCGATACAAACTCTCCATTTTCCATTCTTCTTTCGTACCACCACCACATTGGCTAACCAGGCTGGGAATTGAACTTCTTTAATGGCACCATTTTGTAACAATTTTTGGATTTCTTCATCAATGATCTGGTTTCTTTCTGGGGCAAACTTCCTTCTTTTCTGTCTGATTGGAGGATAGTCTGGATCCACATGGAGTTGATGAGTAATCAAGCTGGGGTCAATCCCAGTCATGTCTTCATGCGACCAAGCGAACTGGTCATGTCGTTTTCGCAAAAATTCACTTAAGTCTGCTCGTAGTCTGGGATCTAGATTTGCTCCAATTTGAGTTTTATGGTCTGCATATTTGTCATGGATTTGAACCTCATCCAATTCTTCAATATTTGGAAGTGTGGGCTCCTGCGAATGAGGTTCGTTCTGTAATTGCTATGCTGAATGGACCTTTGCCTTCATTGTTGTTTGGTAGCATCCTCTGGAAGCAACTCTATCTCCCCTTATCTCTTGAATCCCCCACTTTGTAGGAAACTTTAGAGTTTGATGATAGGTGGACGATACTGCCCTCATTTCATGAATCCATGGCCTCCCAATAATTAGATTGTAGGCTGAAGGACAATCCAGGACTAGGAAGGTTGTCATTTTGTTGATTCCCCCTGCGTAGACTGGAAGGCTTATTTCTCCCAAAGTAAATTTTTGTTCACCACTGAATCCAATCAACACAGTCGTCCTTTTGTTAACTTTCTCTAATTCAGCTCCCATGTCTGTCAAGGCTGTTGTAAAGATGATGTTGGCTGAGGATCCTGTATCTATCAGAACTCGTTTGATCATGAAATTTGCCACCTGTAGAGAGATTACTAAGGCGTCATGATGAGGGTTCATGCTACCAGAGTTGATGTCGTCTGGAAACTCCATTATTAGGTTTGTAAACATTTTTTCTAAAGACGTCGTGGAATGTTGAAGGCTTGACACAATCGCTCTGGAATGTCGTTTGGCTGCTGAATATGATACTCCACTAATCTCTGATCCTCCTGAAATGAAATTCACGGTGTTATCAATTGGTGGAGGTTGAATTGGTGCTTCCCCATGTCCATCCTTCTCGTTCCTCTGAGCTAAAGTAGCTTGCCCCTTCTCCGTAAGTAGATCCCTTAAAAACCCTTTGTTCAACAACTCAAGTACTTCCAACCTCAACGCCACACATTCAGCTGTGGTATGGCCGTAGTCTCGATGGAACTCACACCATTTGTTTGTGTCTTTATTTTTGAAACTTTCTCTGTTGCGTGGTGGCCACTTTACTTCATTTCCCATCTTTTTAAGTACCAAGACTAACTCTCCCGGAGATATAGAAAAATTGTAGTCTGGGAGTCTGGGTTTTTCCATCGGAATTGTTTCCCGAGCTCTGTATGGTGGAGGTCTTTGATCAAAACCTTTTTGGAGGGGCTGATGTTCTTTCCTTGGGTGGTTCCATTTCTCCGAATGACGCTTAGGCATCATATTTGTAAATTCTTTATGTCGTTTGGTAGAATGGGCTGTTCTTTCGCTTTGCATGTTGGAGGAAATGTCTTTCCTTTTATTCCTTTTATCTTCTTCCCACCTGATTTCGACTTGGGCTCGAGCCATAACCTGGTCCATCGTGTAGCACCGGAACTTGGTCAGCTTTTTGTAGAGTCCACTTTCACAAAGTAACCCGTTCCTGAAAGCCTCCACAGCTGTTGGTTGATGAAGGTCTGGAATTGTTATTCTTTCTTTGTTGAATCGAGCAACATAGCTTCGCAATGATTCTCCCCTCCGTTGTAGGATGGCACTAAGATCATCAGTGTTTTTTTCAAGTTTGCAAGAGCTGGCGAAATGTTCAACAAATTTGTCTGCTAATTGTTGATAAGATTTGATGGATCTGTATGGTAGGTTGATGAACCATGTAAGAGCTGGACCACCCAAAGTTTCTCCAAATCCTCTGCACATTCCAGCTTCCCATTGATGAGGAGCTAAGCCTGTTGACATCATTTTGTATTTATAATGAATGACATGGTCGTCTGGGTCAGTGGATCCATCGTATAACTTCATGTCTGGTGGGCTGAACTTCCGTGGTAGCTCAACAGATGTTATCGCCTCAATGAAAGGGGTATCTGAAATGGTTCCAGCTCTACTCTTCTTCATTGGGAGTTTCACCCCTGGTAGACTGGACATAATAGCTTCTTTAAATTCTTTCATTTCCTTTCTCATTGTGATGACAATTTGCTGGGCTTGGTTGACTGGTGAACTTGGTAAGTTCCTCTGGTTCTCACCATTTGATGGAACGTCGTCTGTTGTTTCGTCAAATGCTCCTTGAAGGTTAGCTGGAGTGATCCGGTTGTTGTGTTGTTCTGATGTATTGTGAAGCTGTGTGGGTGATGAAAGTAGTTCCAATTGTTTTTGGAGGTTTATGTTGGAACTACGAAAGGTAAAATTCTCTTCTTCCAAAGCTTTCAATCTGTCTTGTAGTATGGCCAATTGTGATGCCACTGGATCAGGTGTTTGTTCATTGCTTGAAGTCATGATTGACTAAGCAGTGAGTGTTTGTAGGGTGGAAAGCCTTTGTCTGCAAATTATTGCTAGGGCCCCACGGTGGGCGCCAAATTGTGGACGCTGGATTTCGGCCGAGGTCCTCAATCAGAATTTGTAGTTGGGCACTAGCAATCCTGCAAGACAAAGGTAGAGTGAGCGGAGTAGACTACCACCGGTGTGGTGGGTGCCGGGGACACTCCGACGCCCAAGTCAGTGGCACGAAATAAATTTGTAAAGTGGGAAAGCAAGGTTGAATATTACCTCTACTTCCTTTGTTTGGCCGTGAGGGCCGTGTAATATATGAAGGGATCAAGGATTGAGAGTATGAAGTATTAGGGTGAGAGAAATGAGACTTGAATGACTTCTTCCCGTATTCTTTTCATATTTATAGATAAAACATGATCTAATGTTGGTGTATTTGGTAATGGTTTTGGAGTAAGTGAGGATTAGTGCTAGAATTAGGTTAAGTGGAGTGGTGGGTTTAGTGCTAGAATTAGGTTAAGTGGAGTGGTTATTAGTTTATGATTTAATTGTAATCAAATAATACATAATTCTTTGGGCTTTGGTCCTTATTTTCGGGCCTAACATGCTGATGGGCTTAAGGTGAAAGACAGTTTTACCCTTGGACCAAATTTGGCCCATACACACACTTTATTTTTTAATCTCTTTTTAATTTTTTTAAATCATTATTAAAATTTAAAAAAAAAAACAAAGTGAACGCAGAACCGTCTCGTTCCGGTTGTCCGATTCCCATTTCATAAAAGTACGGAGGAACCGGATTATCAATGTTCCGATTTTCCAGTTGCCGGAACCAAGCCGACCGTTGGTCGGGTCACACGATATCGGTATTGAGGGGTTTTTCAAATTTGGAGACCCCAATTTAAAGCGTTTTCTAGGTTTGGTTGCGGCTATCACTGGATAGTTGAAAATAATAGACATATATGGATGAAGTATACAAATTCATCATAGATGGATGACTAACTCGTTTATTTTAAACGTCAACAGCCTAGCGTCTAACAATCCACTCCGTACCTAGTTTCACATAATTGATATCAGGTTAGTGAAAAAATATGAATAAAAATTAATAATATAGATTTTAATAAAATAATATAAGATTAAGAAAATAAAATAAAAAATTAGTTAAAAAATTAATAAAACAAATATATTAAATCAATATCAAATCTTAATCAAATCTTAAAATATTATCGTATTTCAATATTTATTGTCTAATTTATATTAATGCATACGGCACTTTTGTTGATAATAGTTGTTTTATATTGAAGAAAAATTTGGGTAAAATAATGTGATGGAACTGCCATTATATCATATTTAATTTTCGCGACCGTTTATTTTTTTTATTTTTTTTATTAAAAAAGTCCGAATTTGTACATTTATAACATATTGAGAAGCCTTCAAGGTTTGATTTACTAACATAAATTTTATGGTTGATTTTTCAAGTTTTAGGTTCGAATCTAAATAATATTTTTCTTATAAAAACCTGAGACCACATGAATTTTTACCCTGAATCGAATAATTTATATGTCTGATTTCAAGCTGTTGACGGCTGATTTTGGTCTCAAGGCAATATGAGAATATTACTCCCGAGACAATCCTCCTTCAATAGTGAATTTGTTTGGTTATGGGGGACCAAAAGCAAACTTAGCAAAGACAAATAATACGCCAATCGACGAAGAGATTTAACGTGGTTCGGCGGATCTTGGTCCGACCTACGTCCACGGGCACAAAAAGGATGATACTTTTATTACTCAAACACGCTCTCGGCTCTGCTTCTGGTTTTTTACAAGTCTGATGGTAATGATTCTGATGATGATGCCCATTATGCATACTTTACCCCCTATTTATAATTGTTTCCTTTTAGCATAAGGATTCCTAATTAAATCTTCATTTACTTCTTTTATCCTATTAGGACACTGACTTATTAGTTTCCCCATGAAAATAGGATAACTTATCACATTTCCCTGTAGAAATATGACGTCTTATCTTCTGAGCACGTCTTGTCATATGCTCGGTCTTCATGAGGTCAGTCATAATGGTCATTTGAATCGGGAATGCTGCCACCGATCTGATAATGGCCCGGTCATCTTGAACTCAAGTGCTCGGTCACTAACCGTGAAGTTCCCGGCCCCTTACTGTTGACTCTTTAGTGGTCGGGTCGGCATTAATAATCTTGACTGAGAAGTGAATTACCTTTTTTACCCCTGTCGTGCTGCTTAAATAACATAGTGTCTGAAAACACCATCAACATATGTCCCCTAGTTCTCGGTTCCAACGAGTATGCAAGTTGGTGCCGGGAACTATATAAAGATGGTGTGCTGATCGCTTTGCTGGTGGTCGCTCCAGAAATCACAGAGAAATTGCATTCGCCATCAACTAAGTCTTCTGTTTCTATCTTCATATCCTCGGTTATTGGAGATGCTGACCCTATTCTGAACGATTCTCCAATTTAAAGCAAATTGCTTACTTGGGTCGTTCCATCAGGAGATGAAGTTCCTCTTGTTGTCCAAACTAAAAATGACTCCTCCTCTGTAATATATGTACTAGAGATTTGGAGGTCCTGACCCCTGACTGATCCAATCTCGATTGTGAGGAGAAAATTTTGCCTCTGAGCTAACGATGATGTGCTCGGTGGCATGTGATCCTGTCTCGAGCTGTGAGAGATGCTCGGACCTGGGGGAATGTTACGTCTCCAGTCCGAAGGACTGACTCGGTGGGACGCAACTCGACCCCGAATGAAGAGAGGCACTTGGACCTGGGGGAATGTTACGTCTCCAGTCCGAAGGGCTGATTCGGTGGGTCGTACCCCGACCCCGAGCTGAGAAAGGCACTTGGACCTGAGGGAATGTTTCGTCCCCACTGACTCGGTGGGACGCAACCCGACCCCGAATGAAGAGAGGCACTTGGACCTGGGGGAATGTTACGTCCCCAGTCCGAAGGGCTGACTCAGTGGGACGTACCCAGACCCCGAGCTGAGAAAGACACTTGGACCTGGGGGAATGTTACGTCTCCAGTCGGAAGGGCTGACTCGGTGGGACGTACCCCGACCCCGAGCTGAGAAAGAAACTTGGACCTGGGGGAATGTTACGTCCCCAGTCCGAAGGGCTGATTCGGTGGGACGTAACCCGACCCCGAATGAAGAGAGGCACTTGGACCTGGGGGAATGTTACGTCTCCAGTCCGAAGGGCTGACTCGGTGGGACGTACCCCGACCCCGAGTTGAGAAAGGCACTTGGACCTGGGGAATGTTACGTCCCCAGTCCAAAGATGTAGACTCGGTGGGACGTAACCCGACCCCGAGTTGAATAAATAAGTGGCCTCGGCGGAACGAAATCCAGCCCCGAGCCGAATAATCAAGTGGCCTCGGCGGAATGAAATCAAACCCCGAGCCGAATAATCAAGTGGCTTTGGCGGAACGAATCCAGCCCCTAGCCGATTAATCAAGTGGCCTCGGCGGAACGAATCCAGCCCCGAGCCGATTAATCAAGTGGCCTCGGCGGAACGAATCCAGCCCCGAGCCGATTAATCAGGTGGGACTTATTCAGAAGGGAAGTGAATCAACCTTTTGAAGCCCTACTGAGTCCGGCAAGGGCGTCCCCCTACCAGACCAGCGGAAAATGAAAACAAAACTCTGAAAAATAAAATTAAAGGGCGGGGGCGACTTAGCGTTGGTCCCAAAATCAAACTTTTTACAAATGTAAACAACAGCACGGATGCCTCAAAACAGCGTCCTGTCCGAGGCCTCCAAAACACAATTCTGAATCTTTCAATTCAGTGTCCCGGCGAACCAGGATTTGGATCAGAGAGCGTTTAAAATGGTAAGGGCACATCCTCTATACGTCAGGTCACTGTGGAGCCTGTGTATTTGTGCGAGGGCTCCTCCTTACCGCGCTGGAGCATGCACACTCCACATGGGCAAAACGCCTCCCCGTGATGCGCCTCTCTTGGATCCAAATGATGAATGGATCAAAGAGTGTCCGGGATACTAAGGGCACATTCCTCCTTAGGTCCGATATCACTGGAGCTAGCAATCGTCACGGGGGCATCATCACTCCCCGTGCTATGCTTTCTCACGGATCCATTGCATCGGGTAAGTCCCTGAATATTCTGAGGACCCCGAGCTTGAGAGACATTTGGTTCTGGGGGAATGTTCCGTCCCCAGGCCAATAAGCATGACTCGGTGGGACGTAACCCGACCCCGAGCCGAATAGTCAAGTGGCCTTGGCGGAACAAGATCCAGCCCCGAGCCGATTATCGAAGCGGCCTCGGCGGAACGTAATCTAGCCCCGAGCCGAATAATGAAGTGGCCTTGGTGCCAACTGTCTTTTGTAGTGGGCGTCGAGTATGTCCCCCGTGCGAAGATGTACAGATATTCTATTAGACATTCTAGTAGGCTCTGTCTCAGGGTCTTGTCCAAGCCTCCCTCTATCTTTATGTTTTTTCCCGGTCCGAAGAGTTCTATCCTTTCTAATTCCTCAGCCGCCGCTAGCCGGGCTATTCTGTTTGGCCGAGGACTGGGATCTCCACTGGCTTTTCCTCCGTCTTCATTCTTTTGCCGTTTTTTGGTACCCTCCTCAATGCAGAGGGTTTCTCGTGAGAGAGTTGCAAAGCAGCTGCGGGCTGCCTTCTGACTTTCGCATGCGATCCCGATCCCTTCCCGGGTGGGGAATTTCAGTTTCAAGTGATAGCAAGACATTGCGGCCTTTGTCTTCATCATGAAAGGCCGACCAACGATGACTTGGTAGCTGTTCATGCAGTCCACTACGGTGAAATTTATCATGATTTTCCGAGTTCGAGGATGAGTCCCGATTGTTACTGCTAACTGTATCCTCCCTAACGGGACGACCGTTGAGCCCCCGAAGCCATATAAGGGGGTGCTATCGTTGTTCAGAGCCGCATACTCTACTTCAAGGCTGTCCAGGGCCTCTTTGGAGATTATGTCTACCGCACTCCCGGGTCCACCAGGATTCTGTTCACCTCAGAGCCGCCGATTACTGCCTTGATAATTAACGCATCGTCGTGGGGGAAGCTTACCCCTTGGGCGTCCTCGTCGGTGAACATTATTGGTACCGACCGCCCACTTTGTAATCCCGGGGCCTGTTTTGTTTCTAGCACGTCTGTCCCCCGAGCTCTGCTATAGTTTTTCCTCGACCGATTAGAATCTCCGGCTAGGGTTTTCCCTTCTGCGATGATATTTATCTGTCGGTCATGCGCCCTCTGCCTAGCCGTCATGACTTCATGGTCAATAAATTTGTTTAAATATCCATTCCTCGTCAGTTCTTCCATCTGTTCCCGCAAATCTTTGCACCTATCTGTCGCGTGTCCTTTCGGATTATGATGTACGCAATAGGCTTTTTGATTTCTCTTATCAGGGGGGAATCTCCTGAGGTCAGGTTCTATTAAGAGGCATTTTCCTTGGATCTCCATGACGATTTGCCCCAGTGGCTTTTTCAGGGGAATGTACGCATCTTCCCTGAAGACATGGTTTACTTGGGTCGGGGCTCCTCTTTCCTGGTTGTTCCGAGGTATCGACTTGAATTCTTTGTGCTTTGGGGGTGGTTTTTTGGGCTCCCTGTCTGCTCGTTGGGGGGCCTCTGCCCTCATCGTCCTCTCTCTGATAGTCGTCCCCCTCCGGGAGATTTTCTCCTCGTTTTCTAACGAAACGAACTTCGGGGCCACCTCCAGGGCGGTTGCATAGTCTGGGGTGCCTTGGATTCTTAGGTGGGTCCATAGTCTTCCGACTTTTAAAGCTCCCTTTAGGCTTTCCAAGGCCTCGGGAGACTCATACCCCCCGACTTCGAGTACCATGTTGTGATACCTTTCAATAAAGGTTTTTAGGGGCTCGTCGTCTCCCTGCTTCATGAGTCTTAACTCTCCGATTGTCTTTTTAGGGGCGCATGCCCCTTTGAAGTGTCGTACGAATGACTTTCTGAGTTGTGCAAAGCTACCGATGCTCCCTGGGGCTAGACTTCTATACCATAGAATGACGGATCCAACCAAGGTTAGGGGGAATATCTTGCACACGGAGTCCCCTGTCACTCCTTGGACCTCCATCAATAGTACAAAGCTCTCAATATGGGATTTTGGATCGGTATGGCCTTTGTAGGGCGTCATGGTCGGCATGTTGAACCTTTTCGGGAATTTTGGCTGATTTGATTTCTTCTGTGAGGGGGGATTCCTCTTTGTCATCCCGGTCGTCTCATGTACCTGTTTTGAGGCTTGCCCCCCACTTGGTCATCTCTTTCTTTAACCAAGATTTTACCTCGCTATTTGGGCCGCCATGTCGCCTTCTGCGCTCTTCTTCATGTCTGTTGCCACGGGTGCGGTGTTCCTCACGCCTTGGGATCTCCCGAACAGTCTCGTCGTACTCTGTGCCTCCTCTTCTAGTGTAGCGGAGACTATCATAAGAGGAATCTGTCGAACGTCTCTCTTCTTCTTCTTCTTCTCATGTGTCCTCTGCTTGTGAATCTTCTTCCACAACTATGAATTTTATCCCGTAAGGCCCCCTCCTCCTAGGTCCATCGTCCTCACTTGTATCCACAACCCTCTTTCCATCTGCTATCTCTCCTCTTATTTGATTAGCTCTGGTTTCAGGCTTCTCGCGGTTCCCCCTTCCATTCTCTCCAGTCGGTCCATCATGGTTTTTAGGAGGGCCTGACTATCCTCCATGTCCTTCCTTATGCTTTCTTCTATCTTCTTCATCCAATCTGTGGCCGGATTCCCCGACGATTGGTGATTTCCGCCTTCTGCCATCGTCTTACTACGCGAACCGCTTTTTGTTGAGTTCTCCACAGACGGCGCCAACTGTTGACAGCTGATTTTGGTCTCAGGGCAATATGAGAATATTACTCCCGAGACAATCCTCCCTCAATAGTGAATTTGTTTGGTTATGGGGGACCAAAAGCAAACTTAGCAAAAGACAAATAATACGCCAATCGACGAAGAGATTTAACGTGGTTCGGCGGATCTTGGTCCGACCTACGTCCACGGGCACAAAAAGGATGATACTTTTATTACTCAAACACGCTTCTCGGCTCTGCTTCTGGTTTTTTACAAGTCTGATGGTAATGATTCTGATGATGATGCCCATTATGAATACTCTACCCCCTATTTATAATTGTTTCCTTTTAGCATAAGGATTCCTAATTAAATCTTCATTTACTTCTTTTATCCTATTAGGACACTGACTTATTAGTTTCCCCATGAAAATAGGATAACTTATCCCCTTTCCCTGTAGAAATATGACGTCTTATCTTCTGGAGCACGTCTTGTCATATGTTCGGTCTTCATGAGGTCAGTCATAATGGTCTTTTGAATCGGTAATGCTGCCACCGATCTGATAATGGCCCGGTCATCTTGAACTCAAGTGCTCGGTCACTAACCGTGAAGTTCCCGGCCCCTTACTGTTGACTCTTTAGTGGTCGGGTCGGCATTAATAATCTTGACTGAGAAGTGAATTACCTTTTTTACCCCTGTCGTGCTGCTTAAATAACATAGTGCCTGAAAACACCATCAACACAAGCATTTCCAAAAAAAAAAATTCAGAAATCTTTGGAACTTAATTAGAAATCTGTAATAACTAATATTGAAACCGACTTTACGAGTATACTCCAAACTTGAACTTCCCCTACACGTGTGCGATGGAAAATTATTTTATCCTCCAACCAATAGATGGTTCCATTTTTAGTCCTTGTATTGACTATTTTGAAAGGAAAAATCGAGGATAAAGATCTAATTTGAATATTATTTACGAAATTATTCTAATTTGACTATTATATACGAAATTATCCATGTATTTTGTAAAAAATAAAGGAGAGCAAGGTTTTGGAGATGAAAACGGTTGTTGTTGTTGTTTTTGTTTTTTTTTTATAAATAATTTACAATATTCATATTCGACTCCTTCATTTTCATTTTTGCCTATAAATATACACATTCGGTGATTCACATTTATTTCTCAACTATCTATATCATCAATCGGTATATTAGCAAGGCCGGTAGGCCTGTGTCAATGGTCCCAAATTAATCAACGTAAGGCCCCAATGGTAAGGGCCTTTAATTTCGTATAATTTTAATTTCATTTCATTTTACAAGCAGTGAAAAGATTTAGAGAAATGAATATAACGTGAACAATACAGAGAGTGAGAAAGTTTAAATCAGAGAAAGAAACCTTAAAATTATAATAATTTCCAAATGGAAACAAAATAAGACGATACTTATATATCAAGGAAAAATTACAAAACTCCCTCCTTGATATTTGAAAACTCTTGCAACACATTTTCCCATATATAAGTTTGTGTAACAAATGAAGCTAACTCGTGTTTTTTCGATCGGCAAAGAATCACTTTCTATCCACTACATTGCCAACATATTTTTCTGGAAATTATTATAGTACTTTGGACAACCTATGTCAAGCCATATAGAAGTTGCATTATTGGCTTCTGGGAAGCAGCCATGCAAGCAAACCAGCTCTGCGAGTTCTATGATCTGTGCAAGGAAACTGGGTTCTGTGAAGCATACGAGTACCCGAGTGAGTCCCTCAGATACAGATTCAAGCTCTAGAGTCACTTTTCACAATGAAATGTGCCAATTAACCAAGTCATCATCGTCTCCTCCACGAGGATCACGGAACATTTAAAATAAGCACTTGCCTAAGAACAGGTTGAATTTACAATATTCATTCTTACAGTATATACGGATCGGTCTCATTCCCATTGCAGGCTATGCAAATCATACTAAGGAGCAATCAAAAATCCGGGGGCTACAGCAGATTGGCTGCAAGTAACCTGGAAAATGGGGTAAAAACAGGCAAGGACCTGTGTTCATGCATAGATATGGTTCTCTGTATGTATGTATAATTAGCTAACCAACTAGCAAGACAGGAATAATAAATGTTCAACTAGCAAGACAGGAACAATAAATGTACAGCTACCAGCGAAAGGAGGAAACAAACAGGTTAAGCAATCTCTCTCCCTCCCAACACTACTTCCGATGTCTTCTCTTCTGATCAGCTCTTTGCCGCTTCTCATCTTCCCACTCCCGCTCATACAGTCTATAGATCTTGGTTAAGGACTAGCAAGTTCTAGCAGTACACCATTGCTTGAAAAATAAAGTATGGCCAAAGTGAATTTTGAATGCTAAATGAGCAATAAAAACTCATCAGACTTTATATGGGCAAGTTCTAGTACACCAACAAACAATCTTTGTTTTGCAACAAGGCAAGTGTCTCCTCCATGCATCTTGATATGATTAGAGGAAACGACGAACCAACAAGGGTTGAATTGCAGAAAAGCTAAATGCTTCAAAAAGTGCACAGGCAAAATGCAGCAGACTAATTGATTCTTGCAAGTCTGAATGAAAAGGAAAATGAATGTATGAGGTAATAGTGTATTTTTAGATTGACATGCGTGATGCATCAAAGCTAGCAGAAAATAATTTAAGGATACGGGTCTGAATCACGATGGGCCATCTTGCTAGCTGCTTCTTTACCATGAATCCTCATACTTTGTTCCTCCAAGTAACCTGGGCGCTGCATCGTGGCTCCCTTCCTATCTCCCCTATCTCTTCCATCATATGACTGTGAAATACCAATAGCAAGGGGAGGATATTGAGGGGCCACAGGGGAATACTCACCAGCTTCCCCTGATAGAGGATGTTCCCTTTTCAGTTTTCTTCTCTTAGAGGCAGCATTGGCATCCATTTCCTCCTTCAAAAGGTTGGCTTTCTCCCTGTTCCTGTCCCTCTCTCTCTCCCTTTCATCCAGCTACACAGAGCAGCAAACCAAGAATTTAAACAAAAAACTGTACCCGAGAAGTAAGATGAGAATAATGCAGAAACCAGAACAGAAAATGACAAGTAGACTTCGATGCTGCATCAGTAATTATGTTTTCTTAGCACAGCTTATTGAAAAACAAATTTCAGAATGACAGGAAAAAACAGGTGGATTCAGTTGCGTACTGTCCTCATACATGGACATTCCATCAAGTTTTACCACCAAAATGCTTATTGACACTACAACACACAAATTATATTCCATAAAAATTAAAATGAAAATCAATAACTAAGCTTTGATGCATACCTTCAGGGACAAACCCTCTCGGTCCTCTCTCTTTCTCTCTCGAAAATCATCTTCTCTTCTACGTTTTGCATCATCCTGTGAAACTAAGGAATTTTCTTCAGATCGTCTCCGTTCTTTTTCATCGTGTCTTGGAGAAAGCCTTTGAGAATGTCGAGTACTTCCGAACCTCTTATCAGCATCTTCATCTCTTCTACCAGCATTCACGGATTGGGGAACAATGTGAGGAGGTAGAGGAGGTGGTGGAGGCAAGCTTTGCCCATGAAACCGGTCATCACCATGAGATTTTTCTGAAGATGAATCGTTGTAACGCAATTTACTTCTGTCATCCTTGTTTCTTTCATCTTTAGCTTTGTCAGCAAGTCTATCAAAAGTTCTATCACCACCCCTCTCTTGTCCTCTCTCAACTGAACGCTCTCTCCCATACCTTTCCATGGACCTGTCCCTTGGTTTTTCAGGTATGATATCATCTACGCGGGACTTATCAAGACGGTCCAATCTTTCTCTGTGGTCTTTTTCATATCTTTCGTTGCCCTTATCTTTTGGCCTATCCGCAGTCCTATATGTACTCTGTTCATCAGTTCCTATTTTATCAGGATCAGCAATTCGAGGATCTACCAATCTCTCTCTGTCGGATAATCGAACTTCACCATCAGAATCTCTTAATTCGCTATCCCCTTTGTAACGTTTATTAGGTTTGTCAGGATCTTCAGAAGGACTACTTCTTTTTTGAAGCCTATCACCAGACTTAGAAGCAGCAACAGAACCATCATGCCTTGGAGAATGCATGGTTCGGGATGAAGAGGACCTTGGTACATCAGAAACCTCATTGCCATCACTTTTAATAGTGGAAAACCTTATTTCAGAAGACTTGGCACCTCCACTGTCTGTCTTAGATTCATTACCATGCATATCTGATGCTCTTGAAGATGAAGTTGATCCTTTAGCTGAAACTATATTAGTGTTGACTGCAGCTGCAGAAGAAACATTAGTGGCCCCACCTTGCTTCCCCTCTGATGCATGAGAAGAGGGATCTCTGTCACTGGTGGAAGAGCCCGAAGTTCTGCCTACCGCTTTCGCAGACTTATTATCATCCTTGATAAGATCCTGTTTTGGTGTCTTAGTAAGTGATGCAGTGGCCATCAACCGCTTCGCCAAAGCTTTTGACTGTAAACATTTAACACGAAAACAAAAAGACTAATTAAAAAAAGTATATTATTGAAAAGAAAAAAAAAATCAACAGAAATCTTTAAAGACCTATACTGCTCAAAATAAGGGTACTTGAAAACACTGCAAAAAATCCTTTTCAATGTAGACATAATCTCCTCTAACCCTTGATCATCTAAATAATTTAGTCTAAAAACCCTTGTGCTTACTTTCTCCTCCTCGCATTTATGCTTAGCCATTCAAATGGCCCATAATAAAGTTCTTGTAATATGGTTAGGTTAGATATTCAACTTTTTTCACCATTCATCGCATCCTTTCAACCATTAAAATCACCCTTTTTTTAGGGAGCGGCAACCGGAAGGAGTGGTAATAATCAACCATTTAAACTCTGTCAGCTGCATTGGACTCGAAAATATCCCATGGATAGGCATGCAATACCTTGACCAGTTACATACCTACCAACTCTTATCCCTCTAATTCAGGAACAAACTTCCTTTTTATTTGCGGTAGAAGTCAACTAATCATTAAGCATATGTATCCGCTTTAGGGTCTTTACATGCCGCATCATATTATATATTCTCTAAGAAAATATTTTTAAATCATAGCCCTGCCTTGACAAGTTAAAAACCTACAGACTATTATTTATCTAATTCCACGTATGAGTTTTATGTCGAATGCATGTAATCATGATACAGATGTATACTTTTGAGGCCTCTCCATGCCTCATACATCCATTTTCTGTAAGAAAATAATCTAAAATCTCTTTGAATGTTGACAAGCAGTTAATGTCACCAAACCATACAAAACCCATTAAAAATGAATAAAGCACATGCAACAATGAGATTCAGATAATACCTCAGACTCTGCTGAGTTCTTCGTAGCTAGTTTGGCCATGCTCTCATCTTCGCCCGCCTGTTTTTGACTTTCCACCACTCTTGATGTTCCAGCTTGCACAGCAGTTGCTGGCATGGATGAAAGAACATCTGACCCATTGGTCAATGAACTACCTTTCAATTTTGCATGATCACTTTTAACATGTGAAATGCTTTCTGTTCTTTCCAACCTCCCATCAGCAGGTTTTGTTCTTGAATTATGGTCTTTGACCAAATTTCCAAAATCAGAATGATGTGCTACTGTGGAAGCTGCTTTCCCAGTGCCAGGTTCACTGTGAGAAACATTAGAACCATTTTGCACAGCTACTACATTACCAGATAAAGACTTCGAAGCAAGAGATGGAGCAGGTTTCAGTTCAAGATATCCCATGCCAAATTCTTCATCAGTAACCCAGAAAGACTGCAAACAATAAGCAAAAGTGAATAGAAGATTAATTATGAGCAATATAGCAAAATATTAAAGTTGCAGCTTACTTTTCTATTAGCCAAAGCAGCAGCGACACCAGTTGCCAACACCTTGAGATCCTCCCTTTCGTCATTTTTTATTTTAGCTACCTGTAAGCCAAAGAGGAATAGGAAATGCATAACTTATGAAAATAAAATTTAAAACTGAAAGAGCACGAGAAATGGCTAGGTGCTCCATTGTGAGGGAAGTAGTTCGAGTCCCAGGCTGGGACTCTTCCTCCTAATAATTAAGTGAGGGTAGAGTGTCCCCCCTATAATGGGGTAGATATCTATCCTGGGCTATACTATAACAGAAATGATTTAGTAAGTACCACTAGATCTCTGATTGAAATCAGTATTAAGAAAAAGGAGCATGGGAGGGGAACAGCTAACAAATCTTGGTCTGTCTCTTACCCGCTTTTCAAGATTGATTCCACTCTTTCGAGTAACTGGAAAAACACCAGAAATTTTTGTCAACATTATAAGAGCATTCCGAATTTCCATATACTCAGCTGATTCCAAGCACTGAATCAATAAACGTGTGATTCTTTGGCTCCATTTCCAGTGAACCTATCAACAAAAAAGGAGTAAAAATGCTAAGGACTGAGGCAACGCTGAAAATTACAAATCATTCTAATAAAAAATGGTGTAAAGTGGCAGCAATCACGAAAATAATTATGTCCCAATAAGATCAGCAACCTTTACGGCTTTAACTACTCAATGCAACATGTAATGGCCCTCGGAAACCAAATGCACACCTTACACATACAGATATGCGCATACACGCACATAAACACAACAGGAATTCACTCGCAAAAATCTTACTTTGTGTTTTTTATCTGAATATATCGATTTAGACAAAGGAGATGCTAAGCAAGTGCTTTCTTTGCACCATCTATGGTGAATAAGAATTTTTCTAAGTTGTATTTCAGAATCATTTTGTACAGCAAATAGCGATGCAAAGTGGACGACTCTCTTCATGTCCGAGGAAAGTTGAAGGTGAAAAGAGCATTACTAGAAGGTGAAGTCTAAAAGTTTTTTGACAGGATACTATAAGGAAATAGACATATTAATTCCTTGGAAATCTGTCAGCAGATTAAGGCAACATTGCTTTTTGGATCTTGGACAGCAAGCCGAGTGTGGAAGTTGCACAACATTAAACTGTTGGATAATTGTAAATGAACCTTTGGGAAGAAAAAGTCACGGAGATGCCTTTATGTCTTCTTGTGTGCTCTAAAAACAATAAATATTAAAAGAGGACTTCTGAAGAATTCTGAGCTTCCTTATAATGGCCAAACAGATATTCCTATCCTCACTGTATTATATTTTTTAATAGCGAATTCAAATTATTCAGAGAAGGCTGAACCCACACAATATCGCTTTACAAGGTTTTGAAATTCATAGTTCATACCATATCACAAATTCAACACATCAATCCTCATCCAAATACCAATCAGCTTAGTCTGGTCTTCCTAGCAAATGAATTTGCTCCTACAATTGAAATCATGCATAATACAACTAGACATATGAATAAGCAAACAAGAGCACAAAGATGAAGTCTTTGAGAAATATCAAAATTAACGCAGATGACATGCTATACCTAACAAGGAGTTCTATATTCGTATACTAAGTCAATTAAGTGAGAAGGAAGCTTTTTAAGTAATTAAATATTTACAAATTCACCTTAATGAACTGGCCATATGTGACACGTTGGCTGTTCGGATATCTATAATAAACAGCAAACCCAGGCATGTTTCCACATTCACGTTCATATATAGATTCATCACTCTGCAGACAACACATTGGTCAAATTCAATAAATGAAATGGAAATATCAAAGCCATTGGAATTGTTTAATCCAATGTCTTCTTCAAGCTCATTGACTTAAAAATCAACCAATAGAGATGAAAACATCAAATGGTCATTTACCTTCCAATGGTAAGCAATTTTTAATGTCTCAAACAAAAACTTCCCTAGTCTGCCTGCTTCATATTCAGTGCAGCAGCATATCATAGGTTGTAAGGTCTTACAAATCAGAACATCAATGTGGTTGACTGTGTTAAAGAATGGTGTGCCAAGGGAATGAAGAGTATGTACAAACATGGCACAATAGACAGCATCTGGCATGCTGAAAGTACAGCGAGGAAAAATGCAACGCTGAAGGAACTCCATATTGATCTTCAGAGTATCAGGGCAGGAACTCAACCATTTGTCCTTTTCATGAGAGAGTCGACGACGAACTGATGCAACACTTTCTTCATGCTTATGAAGTTCATTAGTCAGACGATCTAGAGACTCTTGAATTCTTTCCTTGTCTTTTTTCCTCTTAGTTATTGCTGAACTTGAATTGTCTGAAAGCTCTTCCAGAGCTTTAAGTGCAGCATGCTGTTTGGAGATTTCAGATTCATATCGGTCTCTAGGAACATACAGATCATAAAGTGTGAGACCCCAGAATGTTGTATAGAGATCGGGAGAGAGGCTGTTCCAGGCTTTTGAGGGCAGCATAGTTTTTACAGCGTCAAGGAGATCTGACCACCTGCATATATTCATTTAAGAATATCACCAGTGAAAATAACAAGACAGTGATTTAGGAGGAATGGAAGGATAAGGAAAAGCAAATGATATGTGCATAACAATCTTTAGTATTTACTCTTTTTTCTACTTTCCATAGAGATAAAGGAAATCCAAAGATTTACATTCTAACTAATGATCACAAGGCATTCAACTTACAGAGATCAAATAAGATCAAGGAAAGAGATCAAATGAGATCAAGGATAGAGATCAAATGAGATCAAGGTTAGTTAAAGATTATTACATTATAGGCTTCTGAGACCCAAGATCCAGAATCACTTTGCCAGTATCTTTTGAAGGTTCAGACTCCGAGTTTGCACATGTGTTATTTGTAGCTTCACCATCATCTAAAGGCCAGAAAACATCAGAACACCCCTGACACTTAAAGAGCCTCATTACAGGGCGATATATCAAAAAGGCCACCTACATCATAAAAATAATAGACATAAAAAGGATGCTGCAAACCTTAAATATAATATGTTAATTCCTGAAAACTAACCGCTGTAGCCAAAAAAATTAATTATGATGTAACAGCAAGCAGATTACAGATAAAGCTTATCAGCTGTCAGTAATCCAACCATCTTGGCAAAATAGAGAAGCACAGTCATTAAAGGCAAACCTCAGGATCAAGGTGGTACTGGTGGACAAGATCATTAAGTGACGGAATCAGTTGAGCGTAAGCAGTAGCTGGAGTCAATGCACTACAAAGGAACTCTACATACTGAAGAAGAGTTCCATGGCATCTATCAAACTGCTCACTAACCATTTTTATGTAAGGAGCATCTGCATTTATAACCACCCTGCAGGAAATAATTTAGTCAGAGGAGTTATCCAACAACTCTCCAGTTCAACATTAAACACCTTTCCCATAGTGTTATTAACAGGTACAGATAAAATGATCTTAATTATCATACACAAGCCCCAGCAAAGGAATCTTAAGAACATTAAGGGTCCAGGCAAAACTGAAAAAGGAAATCATGATGTATATATACAAAAACCACAAGCACGAGACTGACTGGGGTAGCAGATCTCATATGCTAATAGCCAGGTTCCGATTGTAGTGGTCCCATAAACATATCAGATGATGGCTACTTGTCATATGGTTCAGATCTTCATTTGATATCTTAAGCTTTATGCCCAAGTCATAACACAAGCAGATAAGTACACAAATGAAAATAATACAAGTACGCAGAGCCTATATATATATCTACATTTATTTTTCATGCATTTCATACGTGTATACACTGTACACTTAACGGAGTGTCTGTGATAGCTTAGAAGAACATGTGATCTGAGATTTAAAAATTAAAATTTTAAAAAAAATCCCAAAAGTCAACCACCCAGGAAAACAAATAGAAACATGAGGGTGACGTGATCGTATTAAGCAACATATTTTCATGATAAAATGCTTTCATGAATCCTTCAGAATGAGATTGAATCTATTTGTTAGGAAAGTGCGCCATCAAATTCAAGTGGCTGTACAAAGATTAAAGTTGAATAGCTTACACAGAACGATGCTGAGCTAAAAGCAACAAAAGGGGAATTGCCAACTTTGGTTCATCCTTTGGGAGCAATGAGTCTTTTAACCTAGTGGTGGATTTGATCAAAGCCTGCAAAGAAATAAGTTAAAGGAAAAAATGCCAGTAAAAGGGTCTTCCAACTTAGTTTGATGAACACCAATAGCATGGTTTTTATTTCAGTTTGATGAACACCAACAATATGTTTATTTCAAATCCCAGATGTTTATCGTGTTTTTTTTCAATCTATTTTCTCCAATGGAATCCTGATTTCTGTTGTAATATTGATAAACTGAACTGCTACAAACACTAAAGTTGATGACAGTTATAATCAAGTCATCAGCTAATGCGGCCACACTGGCCGAAGTTTATGCATATTTTACCACAATGAAATCTCAATCAATTTAGATCTTTCTGAAACCGTGTCGACATAATTAGGCCACTGGCAGCAGGATTGATCATGCACAGAGGTAGCAATTTAACATCAATTGAAGATCATAAGATTGAAGTTTTATTATTCATTTTTAAAGGATCCTCATATATCCAGTTATCAAATGGAGGAAAGCTCTTGGTTCAATCCCATGGGATATTTTGCAAGCCCCAGAATGAGTAATTAAACAAAGCTAAAGCACAATCACTTCCAAAGTTTAAGACTGGTTGATGTGCAAACAAGATATTCAGCTTGAGAAAGAACATTCCAATAACTTCTTAGCGGAAGGGAGCATTAACGTTTAGTAGAGCGAAGGGATAAAATAAAATTAAACAATTTCATGCAATCTATAGATGACAAAATCCATATTAATTCATATTCACAAGGTCCAAACAAACTAATTACTTTCAAACATAGAATTCATGCAATATACTCCTGTTACAAATCCTATATATCAATAGAATATTGCAATCAAGGAACATTTACAAGTTTGTCCGACAGAGAATTCATATTTATTATTCGAATGATTTGCTTAAGATCCAATTATACTAGAAAATTTTAACACACGTCATTAATTTGTCATCTTACAGTCAGATACACAGGTGCAACAGTCCAGCAATATATTGATCAATTTAATTTTCTCGGAAATTGCTTAACTAAAATTTTAAGATCAAAGAGTTCCACAAAACCTTGTTATTCCTAGTTACTCCAAATGACGTAGCCTGGTACCGGAGTGTCTCACTTCCAGCCATGGCATCCAACTGGTCCTCAGTCAGGTTCTCAGTGTATTGGACATTTGCCATTTGTTGAATAAGCTCCTGATTTAATCATAAAACTCCAAATATAACTGTTGATCTTTGGGCATAAGTTTGTACCAAAGTGGCAGAATCTTTAAAACTTGATAATACCTGTAGGAGAACAAGCTCAATCCCCTTCCCCCTTTTTAACTGGTTCACCAGATACTGGAAAAGACCCCTTAATTCCATCGATGGGTACTTCTTGCACCTGTATATGGAAATTGAACTAGGTAAAATTTCAAGAAAGTTAATAAAAGAAAATCAAATTTAAAATTCAAATGATTTTTTTTTTCAAATAGAAGAAGATCATTAATAACTGTAAGTGATTGTAAAAAAAAAAAAAGAAAAAGAAAAAGAGTACGGCATATTTGTCCCATCATCATAATAGCATACACTCCCACAATTTTTCATGAACCAACCCGGGAAGCATGACAAAGTTACACAAGTTGACCAGCAGACTCATTATTTCCATAATCATTAACTACAAGCAGGAGTTGCCTTTAAATTTCTCTATGAAGCTATTTTCAGATAGAGTGCAGGAAGTCCAAAAACTATGAGCAAACTTGAGGCAGAAAATTCAATGTCACCGTTACTTTACAGGGTACTGGCTGCAATAGCAGGAGCATCCATAAAAAAAAGAAAAAAAAGAAAACCATCATTTCATAGGTTCAAGCAAGGACAGAGAAGTCATAATTTTCCAATAATTCCCAGACGGTTGTTTCTGCATCTGAAGGTGGTGGTTATAATACATAGGATTTGAGAATGAACACAGCAGAGTTTTCTATAGAATAACAGGATGATTCCAAGATGTGTATCAAATGCGAGGTGGTTGCGAAACTGTGAACAAGAGTGAGCATCTAAGTTCAGAATGAAACTATTTCCAGATAAAGTGCAGGGAAGCCCAAGATAAAGATAGGAAACCTAAAATGGGAAAATTCCTAGGCACTATTAATTTTTAGGGCTGTTACGTTCAGACCTAACGCTGCAACCAAATGATATTCAATGAACGCAAGCACACATAACTCCCCGAAGGTTCAACAGACGACAGAAATGAAAATGTCGAACCATTAGTCATAAGTTCATAACATCATCCTTCATGTATTGTAAAATGATTGCAACAACCCAGAAAACATTTTCACGGGACAATAGGATGCCTGCTTCATGATGTGCACCCCACTTGCAGCTGATGATTGATAGTGGGCTGGAATAGGCTTCTTATTTTTCCATGAAACTAATTTCAAATATAGTGCACAGAAGCAGAGAAGATACTGAGGCAGTAATTCCCCGCAGCCAAATTTAAGTTATTTTCATGGGCCTTTTAAGGAATTTTTTAGATGTGACATAATAATAACAATTTAATATTGGCATAATAACATTGAAAGATACAACTGAAAGCTGACAATCAATAAAAACATCTAATTTTTTCTTATCTTTTTAGTTTTCTAACACCAAGAAGTACCTCAACGCTTCTAAACCCATCTATATTTTTATCATACTAAGAATTTAGTGACATCAGAATGCAGCAAGTCTCAGTTAACATGGTCATGTGTCATTTGAATTTGCATATCAATGAACACCAAAGAGGCATGAACTAGGATTAAAACAAAAATATAAAATGGGGTCCTCCATGCCATAGGCAAACCTATCCAGGTGGCCCATTTATTAATATCAAGTTATCAATCACCTTTCTCTTTGACAATCTACAAATAATATATGCAGAAGACTATGGACCCATTATTTACATCATATGACAATTCACCATAGACGGGAAAAAGAAGAAAATTTAATATTAAGGGAAACAAACTTTTCAGGTCTCCAATTAAAAATAACTACCCCAATCTTTATTGTATAATTGAACAGCCTCACACTCTTGACAGCTTTGACAGAATAGAAACATCATTGACCTCAAATTTCTGATGTCGTATCGACAGAAGATGAATCTTACTTCAATTTGCAAGAGCATTCTATGTCTAACCCTCATATATAAAATGAAGGACCAGAGAAAATGTCATTTCATCAAAGGCAGGAGCACACCAGCAACCACATGGAATTGAACCATGAGAACCCATATGATTTCCTGACCATCAAAGACCCCAAAACCAGCTAATGCAGCCAGAATCAGCAAAAGCAGAGGCATTTACTCTCACAGCGGAATGCATCTCTTATCAAAACAGTTTTCTTCACAGAAATCACCAATGGCACACTTTGGTGTTAAAAAACTGATTTGGACAAAAATATCTCATTCCCGGAATATTCTGACAGCAATCAGAGGACACAACCATACAACTAAAGAGTCGGGAACAACAGAGGAAAGAATGTTGACTACAATCCCTATTACCCAGCCAACTGCATGCTACTTCCAGCATCTCTCCTATATATACGATCTTCATAAGGCAAAATAGTAAGCACAGCAATTCCTAATCTTTTAACTGTAAGTTAAAAATATGATTCATATCAAACAGCTTCCAGTCAACAGTAGAAATTACACATATCTCTCCATCAGTCGGTCCAAGCAATTAAATATGTTCCTAATCTCCATTTCCAATTTCACATTGCAACATCATACCCTCTCCACTATATCCATCAATAACAACAGGCCGATTGCCATACAATTGTGTTCTTCTCATGCGGACATGCTTACTCTCTTCCTCTCTTTCCACTAGTTTCCCATCTCTATTAATAACACCAAACCTTTCTTGTTTTATCAGAAAGCATAAGGGACAATTTGATAGCTAATAACTAGTTTAATTCAGGCATAATCTTCCATTTCCACGTGCTTAGGAATCTCACTTGAATGATCTAGGGATCACTTTATCGCCTTCAGTCTCCCATAGAGACCAAACTTGAAAATGGAAAAAAGAAGGAACTGCAGGGGAGTTTGAATAATAAGATCCTGACCAAAAGTTCCTGTTCAAGAAAAATCACCATCCCGTTCCTACAACCTTCCATCTCCGTCAGACAGTTACATACATAAAACTGTCTATGCCACCAAATGGCAAGCCAAAGAGTTCAAACTGATCAGCTTGCAAACTGCAATGTCCAAACATCCCCAGCTCCAGACATCCTGCTATTGCCAAGTTTAATCCGCAGCCCGGAAACTGAAGTAAAGCATCCAAGGATAGTCTGGACTCTATGCACAATGAAATTGATGTACAAAGTGACTCTGTTACTAATCACATCAATAAGTAGAAAACAATTGGAAGGAAAATGACAAAGAAGAAGGCACATATGCACACAAGGCTTAGAAAAAGGCAATAATTCATGCATACCGAATGCCGGATAGCACTCAAAACCTCTTTACCAACAGTAGCATCAATTTAAGACCAAATTCTTTTTATAAAATCTTCTTTATCACAGGACACTAACTATAAACAGAAACAAACAAATTAATAAAGCAAAAGATAAAAAAGTTACAAAGGCTTAATTGTTCAGGATAGTTATGAAAGATAATTTTAAATTCAAAGCTTAGAGAACTATACATACAGGTGACCCCAAAACGAAGCCAAGGATTGAAGCCAATCCGACAAATTAAGGCCATCATCTTTTAGCTTGTCGCGCCCGCCTTGTGCCAAGCGCTCAATCACAACATATTCCAAAACATCATACTCAAGCTGTAGAGGACAGGAAGAATTTTAGAGGGATCAACTGAAAGTCCTAGAAGAATAACATGCAGAATCAAATTCTATATAGAATATAAAATCAAGTCAACAGCTTCAAAAGGAACGCACTGAAGCATGCATGCAGATAAAACAAGAAAACAAATCTTAAGTAATAATAAATTTAAAAAAGAAAACTATGGTAGGAAATCTTCTAAAGAGTTATAACCGGGTCTCTTACAAAAGAAACCTTGTTTAAATTACCAAAAAGTTTCCATTAAAGAAATAACCTACAAGATGGCTAAAAGTTCAGACCTGCGTCAAATACTTGAATGCATCTACCACTGGAGCAATCATGTCCCTGTAAGCTTCAATCTGCAATTCAAAATTCCAAAATGCAGAATATTATGTTCTTTAGATGTGAGTTTCAAGATTTTCAGGTAAATATTTACAATTTCCTATGCTGTTAATAGCAACCTGGTGTACAATTGTTCGAAGTACAGTCATGGGATTTGCATGGGCTAGTTTTGCAACCATCCGACCCAGTTGCTTCAAATTTTCTTTTGCAAGCCGTTTCAGAATCCTTCTTGTGTCCAACTGAAAACAACAACGAATATAAGATGGTCTGAAGGCACCAAGCTTGCAGAAAACAAAGAACTCTACAAGACACTAATCCCATACCTTGGCTGTTTGCCTTGCAGCCAAAACCATAGGGTTCTGTTCATCATCTTTTTCCCATTCGCCATATAAGCGATATCGCACCTAAGGAAATGACATTCATCTACCAAGATTGTCTAATTCTCAAATGAAAGTATCAAATAGCACTGATGCAAGCCAACCTCATATGGAAGAAGATTCATTACTTCCCAGATCTCCTGACCAACTGCTGGATTTGCAGGTATCAATTGTAAAGAAGGAAGTAGACAAGCTCCCAATGCTTCCTCCACCCTCAACCTGGCCTCCTTTAGGCGCTGATGAGGAACTCGATTTCCATCCATATGAGGTTCAGGATTTGAGGATCCATCCCCACAATTGACAAGCTCAAGTGCAGACAAGTAGTAACCTCTTAATACTCTACATACCTGCTCAAGAACAACCAAAACAACCCACCACTGTGACCAATAAGGTTGCATCTTTTATATGTGTGTGTGCAGGTGTAGCATATCAGAACCAAAACAATGCACCTTCTGCAGCAATACAGTCTCACGGTAAAGATAAGGTCCCATGGTAGCCAGCATCTGGAAAAGTTCTTTGGGAAGATCTATAAAAGACCTATTGACTGTCAAATCTGTTGTATCCATTGCATCGATACCAGCTCCTGAGAAAGACCCAAAGCTCTGAAGATGTGTTTGACGAACAATATCATATGCTGACGAGATTGATTTTTCAATGAGCCTGGATATTTAAGACAGAAAATCATTGAAAAAGGGAAACAATAAGTTGTAAAAAAAAAAAAAAAAAAACCCTATCCAGGCCAATGCATATTTGGGAAACATAGAAAGTTAATATACAGAAGAATGCCTAATCCTTTTAGGCTGGCCTCACAATTAACTCTAAAAAGTTCAACAATTTCCCTACATCCTTGTGAACATGACTATTTAAGTACGTATGAACACATCAACAAACACACCAGCAATCTCAACTACATTAAGACAACTGGAAATAATAATAATAAAAATACTTGCCTAAACAAGCCATCACAGATTTGAATGTGTGCCACTGGATTAAGGGGTGCAAGGCGTTCAAAGAGTATATGAGCGTGGTACCTGACATAAAAGTGGTGATAAGCATAATACAATACATAAAAAAATTTGATCGTGAATGATATAAATGTAATTTGAAGACAGCATGAGAAGAAATCATACAAATTGAATTCATTTCAACATGCTAATTCCTCAAAATAGTTATATCGAATCTGTGATAAACAAAACATAAGTTACCATTTTTATGCTCAAATAATAACCACAGCAGTCAAGGTAATAAACCAAATTTACCATAAATTTACAGATTTTCACATCAAAATATATTGCAACTCATAAATATACTAGTGTAACAGAACAGTGAATTTCAGAGGAGAGGGTGGGCAGGAGGGTGCTCTGGAAGAATCCCATGAAAAAGGTAATTGTCTGGCTCAATAGCAGGCAGTCTCACAGCACACATGCTTAAAATCATATTATATCAATAGGATGCTAAATACAACTCTTGAAGGACCAATGCAAATCAAAAGTAAAATTTAAATCAGTGGTGAAATTTTCACACAACGAACAAACAAGGAAAATAACAATGCATAAAAGTAAACTTATCAACAGTCGCCCAAAAAAAAAATTACTGGTAAAACCAAACCTACCAGTCATCTACTGAAAGAAAACCAGTAAGCAAGCCCAAAGTTTGACTATTTTCAAGTTCTGGGGACCTTTCAGTGACTGCCTCATTTTCCAAGTCTAAAGCTGCAAATAGATCAATGGTGACATCTCCTTGTTTTTCATCCTCCATCAAATCCTTCCCAGTAGCAGCAAGATTTATTTTCCCAATTTTGTTAGCCTGCAAAAAGCCTATATGTTAATATTAATAAAAACAAAATCCATATAAAGCATAATCTGGATCAAATGAGAAACATTCAAATAAATTAATATAGGAAGTTGCCATGCTTCCGCCATAAAGCAATCCATGTTCATAATTGTTCCAAAAACAATAAAAATTTAGCTTAAAACACCAAACCTTGAGGGGAATAAAAATAAAACCGTCAAATATTGTACGTATATGCAAGAAGCCCTGCACATTCACTTGAGCAAATGCTTCCAACACCAACATATAATGCATATAATTGCAGTATATACCTCATCAAGCCGCTTGGCCGAAAAAGCATTGTAATGCTCAAATGCCTCATCGTCCTTGGGGAGTAAATGTGCATAACTGCAAAGCAAATATAATCATTTATTAAAATCTAACAGA
>SKCR01042051.1:0-58825 GCA_019454045.1 Zanthoxylum bungeanum | reverse complement strand
TGCTAAAGAGTACGTATTTTTACATATATCCAAATATATAATTTACCACTATTATCACCTAATATTTTAATTATCTTTATTTTTATTTATTAGCACTAATTATTATTATTGCATAAACATGCTTATTTATATATGTATATATGTGTGTGTTATTTATTATTATTAGTATTATTTATTATTATCACAAAAACAACTACTGATCGCATTGAACCATGATCAATGCGATGGATTTCAAGGATCAAACCGTGGAGATACCCAAAGATCAAACTCATGACTATGATTATTATCCACGAAATTGAATACTAAAAAAAGCTTTAATAAGTAACCACTCTTTTATAAAGCCAAAGCCATGCGTATATTGCATGGTGGTTAGACAACAATTTAATCATTGAAACTATATTGGTAGTAGTATAGCAGCAAGTAAAAAAAAAAAAGAAAAAGGAATTTAAAAGGGAAAAAAAGATAGTCGCACTATAGCATCAAGACATCACATTGTTTCAATATAAATTGAAAATGATTAAGATTTGAAAAATTCCACTGTTAAGATTTAAAGTCAATGTAGTTTGGTATTAAAAGAGATGTAGAGGGCTGTTGGCATGGGTTTGGAGTTGCAATTTTGAGATTTCGGCTGTTGATGCTTCTGTTGTTGTCCGTATGTATTGTAAATCGATTTTATATCATGCATAATTCAAGCAAACTAATGCAATCCTAAAATCAATACATATTTAATGATTTAGAAAAACCTGTAAATATTCCGTAGATGTGGAAGAAAATAATACCAAGTCGAGAAATTTCTATGTCCTTAAGACCTTATTAGCCTCCGCCTCGGTGCTCTACGGATGCTATGTGGCTAACGTTCTCACATGATTCCATGGATGCTTCTTGTTGAAGGGGCACTCCTTTTACAAGATCTTGAACAAAGACAATGGTGGAAACTCTCTTTTATTCCAAAGACTCTCTAAGACAAAATGTATAAGACTTGTAATAATCTGGATCTAAAATGAACTCTAAACCTTTCAATATATAGACATGGAAGGGTGCCCTTGAGGGCACCCTTTGGTGTGGGATGTAACCCTCTCAAGGGTTATACCACTCTCCTTATGTCATTTGAGGCCTAGAGTCTCATCTTTCCAAATTAGAGGGTATGTCCCTATATGTTTGTATCTTTTCCATAAGGCACAACCCAAGGGACATGACCCTCCTACACACAAACTATATATTTAGAAAATTTACAACAATCCCCCACAATTCTCTAAATATGAATGCAGACACTTAAGAGAGTTTCCGTGAAATAAAACTGCATCGAAATAGGTAGCTTTCACCTTGAACCTTTCCTAGTGAATGACAATCAGATTTACTTGGCAAACCAATGACCCATAGTCTTGAACTGTTCCGCTGTTGGTGTAAACCAAGACAATTGCCAACACACAGCTTTACTTCGACCATTTCTCTTTCTACGGTTGTGTTCATTTCTTCCATGAACATTGGTCCTGGATTCATCAAGCACTTTAGGGAATTCAACCTGTAAAAATCCCATGGAAACGGCCTCACTTCTTACTTGAAATAGGTGATCTACTATAAAGAGGTAATCTGCCTTTACCCCCATTAGGACTCTTCTCATAATATAGTGATCATTAAAAACCTTAGCTTATCCTAGCCTTGACAGACAGCACTCTGCGTCATTATCGGAATGGGAAAGAGTATAAAACTCTACAATGCTTGTTTTGAATTGCACAAAATTTCAGTTGTCCCTTTTGAACCTAGATCTTGGGATCTCAAATAGCTAGGTTGGGTTTCCACATTGACAATTCTTAATTTATAGGCTTCAAGCCCATTCCCGTCGATGACTTCTCAACTTGCTCTCTAGGTAAACCTTTAGTAAATGGATCCGCTAGGTTTTCCTTTGATTTCACATAATCGATCGATATTATGCCACTTGAGAGCAGTTGTCGTATGGTATTATGTCTGTGACTTATGTTTCGAGACTTACCATTATACATTGTACTTTGGGCTCTCATAATAGTCGATTGACTATCACAATGTACGCTTATCGCTGGCATCGATTTGGGTCAATTAGGAATATCCTCCAGGAAATTTCGAAGCCATTCCGCTTCTTCCGCTATTTTATCTAATGCTATGAACTCAGATTCCATAGTCGATCGGGCAATATATGTTTTCCTCGAGGATTTCCATGACACGACTGCACCACCAAGTGTGAAAATAAATCCACTCGTAGATCTGGAATCCACTGCATCAGATATCCAGTTAGCATCGCTGTATCCCTCTAGAATAACAGGATATCTCGTATAATACAGACCATATTTTGAAGTTTCTCTCAGATACCTCAAAACTCTTACTATGGCTTTCCAGTGGTTATGTCATGGATTGCTCGTATATCTGCAAAGCTCGACCCAGTAATCTTTGATAAATGAAGAGTCAGGTCTACATGAGTTCTAGCCATATTTAGATCTCATTTGTTATATTTCTCAAGTATCTTCTCAACATAGTGAGTCTGAGATAATATATACCATTCTGATGTTCTAGAAATCTTAATTCATAATATTACATCAGCTACTTCTAAATCTTTCATATCAAATTTGCTAGTCAACACTTTCTTGGTAGACTGAATCATCTCATTATTACTACCAATAATCAGCATATCGTCTACGTAGAGGCACACAATGACATATCATTTTTGAGTTGATTTGGTGTACACACACTTATCACACTCATTGATTTTGAATTCACTTGACAACATCTATTTGTCAAATTTTTCATGCCATTGCTTAAGTGCTTGTTTTAATCCGTATAAGGATTTTACAAGTTTTCACACCTTCTGTTCTTGTCCAAGAACATTAAAACCTTCTAGTTGTTCCATGTAAATCTCTTCATCCAGTTCACCATTTAAGAATGTCGTCTTTACATCCATTTGATATATTTCAAGACCAAATATAGTTGCTATGGCTATAAGCATTCTTATTGATGTGATCCGAGTCACTGGTGAATAAGTGTCAAAGTAATCAAGACATTTTTTTTGTCTATAACCTTTTATGACAAGCCTTGTCTTGTACTTATCTATTGATCCATCCGGTTTCATCTTCCGTTTAAATATCCATTTGTAGCCTAGTGGCTTACAACCTTGAGGAAGATAAACCAACTCCCAAGTATGGTTTTGTAGGATGGAATCAATCTCACTATTGATAGCCTCTTTCCACAAAGGTGCATCCGATGAAGACATTGCTTCTTTGTAGCTTTGAGTCTAATTTTCTAACAAGTATGTTAGAAAATCGGGTCCAAATGACTTATACGTTCTAGCACTTTTGCTACGTCTAGGTTCAATTGCCTCAACATTTCCATGTTGATCTTGTAGGAAACGTTTTCCTTGCGCATCAGAAATGGTTTAGGCACACGGATCAGACTTGAAAATTTTTTCTGCACTTCTCCTTTAATTGCCGAATGCTATTGCTAAACCCACTAAAATTTTGCTTTAGTTTTAGATAAAATTCCAGCCCAGAAACAGCCCTAGAATAATCCCCGAACAGCCAGACAAAACTTGACTATTTTGGACCTAATACGCTCATAGTGCACTGCCGAAACAGCCCCTGAAAAGCGCGGACAGTGACTGTGTTTTGGTTCTGATTTTTCACTTGACAACAGCCCCAACACAGCCCCAAACACCACAAAATATTCCCCAAAAAGACTGGATTAAAACGAAACCAAAACGAGTTCCGTTTCACCAAGTAAATGGGCGGTAAAGAGTAAAACAATGCCTCACTACCATGTACAAAGAAGAAAGAGATGAAGATGAATATGTTCGACACCACAAGTCTTCCGAGCTATGTCTCGTTATCAACGGAAACTTGTGTGGGCAAGACTCTCATAAACAATCCCTAAACTATTTAGAGATAAAGTCACACAATAACTTTTGTTATTTTATTTTTATTTTTATTTTTCTTTTGTTCTTCTTTTGTTTTCTCCACAACTTGAGAGGATTTGGAGAAGAAGAAAATGGAGGCTAGGGTTAGGATAAGAGGCTTCCCAAAGAAAAAATAAGTTTTTCCTTTTTATACTTAGGTTATTTTGTTTCCAAAATAAAACCAATCCTTACCTATTCCCCCTTCCAATATTCGGCCAAGCAAGGAATTAATATCTTTAATTTTTGTAACATATACCAAGTATTGAATGTCATCATCATGACAAAAATAAATTACAAAATGTAGACATTGTATTTTTGCATAAGCCCAATGATGAGCCTCGTATGGAGGCACTATCTGAAAAGTTGCGGAAGTTGTGGGAAATGAATATCAGAAGGAAAGAAAACCTCCAAAATTAGCACCTCATTGGATTCAGACTCACTAGCCAGCCTCGGATTCGTTCAGTCAGTTTCTGTTTCAAACAATAGCCTCGGCCCAAAACCCCTGCAACCCATGAAAACCCATACAACTCATCCACACGGCGTATTACCCTGCAACACATGCCATACACGCCCATTACCCTGCAACACATGCCATACATGCCCAAAATAAGAAAATCCCATGCAATTCACATGTGCAAATCCCCTCAAATCACTTTCCAATTTAACAAAGATTTGAAATCCCATGCAAAACACATGCTTAAATTCCCTCATCAAGACTTTCCAATTAAAAAGATTTGAGATCTCCATCACCAATTTATAAGATTATATTCCAAAATAATTTTCCATGATTTGTTTCCCTTTTTGGAGATCCATCCAAATCATTATAAAAAGGGACCAAGTTTTATCTTTGGGGGGAAGCTTTTGACGTGAACAAAAAAAAACCATACTCTTCTTCTTCTTTCTTGAACGGAAATCACCAACAAAAAACCTATGACTCTCTTTCTTAACCCTTGGATGACAACCCTATTTTCTTATTCTCATTTGGCGTGAACACCAGCCGTCAAAACCAGCCCATTATCGAAACCAGAACAAAGAAACCAGCAACAAAAACCCTTCAACCACCGAAAAAAAAACAATAATAAAACAACCCTTCAACCATCGAAACAAAAACAGCCCCCCAAATAGTAGCCAAATACCGAAAAATACCCCCAAACAGTAGCCAAATCACCAAAAAAAATAGCCCGCAAAACAATAGCCAAATCACTGAAAAATAGCCCCCAAATTAGTAGCCAAATCACCGAAAAATAGCCCCCAAAAATAGCCAAACAGCAGCAAAAAAACAGTGAGCAAAAACAGCAAAAATAGCAGCCCCAAAAAAACAGCAAAAACAGCAACCAGAAACAGCAAAACGTGAGCAGAAACAACAAAATAGTGAGCAGAAACAGCGAAACAGCAAACCAGGAGTCCTTCCAGCGAAGACCTAACGCACTTTCAAGAAAGCAACTTAACAGGTAACACCTGAAGGCATTCTATTTGTTTTTCTAGTTCCGTACACGGCATGCCTAGTTGGACGTGAAATACGTCCAGCCGGGTATTCGAAGTCCTACATTAAAGACAGCCAAATTTCTGGTCACATTATTTTCCTCTTTTTCAGCATTTTATTATTTATTTATTTTTATCTATTTAGTGTTGTTTATCTTATTATTTATTTATTCACTTTCATCGTTATTTATTATTCCACATTTATTTTTTCTATTTAGCTTTTTGTCTATTTACTTTTATTTTTATTTTATTATTTCGCCCATTTTTTATGACCGTTTACATTACATTGATAGTTATGTGTGATTATCCCTTACGATATATCGGATGGAAACCCAAACGTAAATTCCATAGCCGAATCCGAATGGACGGTAGTGTGGTCTGTACTTGGGATACAACTCCACGTACTACTCGAGAAATACTCATATATGCATGATTAACCCCTCATTTTGTTCACTATTTATTATTGACTCTTTATTTGCTTTTGATTATTATGATTCTTGTTATCGTACCTTGTATTTCTTAATTTAATTTGCTTTTATTTATATTAATGTTTATGGGTGTGCAAATTTGTGTGTTTATTTGAATTATTTTGCATGAACTGCATAAGACTTGGCTATACCATTGTGTGAACCCATCCATTATACTGGCATAAGTAAGGGACCATTCTGAACCCAACGGTTTGAGGTCTTCCCATGCGAGAGGTGAGTGCGGCCTTAAATCTTTTCCCAGTCCACACTGGGTGGCGACTCCTTTATTCTCCGGTTTAGTCCCCCGTGGGCTACTCCGTACTATCTATGGGCTGCGAGCCCAATATTGTCGTGGTCGCCGAGCATCATAGACATATTAGTAAATCCTGCTTCGCTCCTACAGATGGTGAATCCACTGGGGATAGAGAATCGGCCCTGAAATAATACCTTGTAGTGTCCGTGGCTTTGGCTTTGGTTATCCAAGTCTCATATATTTTGCATACCCATCTTACCCCGATGGCGTCATGTATCGTGAAGTCGCCATCGGGGTAAGATGGCATACACGCCCATTACCCTGCAACACATGCCATACACGCCCATTACCCTACAACACATGCAATACACGCCCAAAATAAGAAAATCCTATGCAATTCACATGTGCAAATCCCCTCAAATCACTTTCCAATTTAACAAAGATTTGAAATCCATGCAAAACACATGCTTAAATTCCCTCATCAAGACTTTCCAATTAAAAAGATTTGAGATCTCCATCACCAAATTTATAAGATTATATTCCAAAATAATTTTCCATGATTTGTTTCCTTTTTGGAGATCCATCCAAATCATTATAAAAAGGGACCAAGTTTCATCTTTGGGGGGAGGCTTTTGACGTGAACAAAAAAAAACCATACTCTTCTTCTTCTTTCTTGAACGAAAATCACCAACAAAGAACCTATGACTCTCTTTCTTAACCCTTGGATGACAACCCTATTCTCTTCTTCTCATTTGGCGTGAACACCAGCCATCAAAACCAGCCCATTATTGAAACCAGAACAAAGAAACCAGCAACAAAAACCCTTCAACCACCGAAAAAAAAACAATAATAAAACAACCCTTCAACCATCGAAACAAAAACAGCCCCCTAAAATAGTAGCCAAATCACCGAAAAATACCCCCAAACAGTAGCCAAATCACCAAAAAAAATAGCCTGCAAAACAGTAGCCAAATCACTGAAAAATAGCCCCCAAATTAGTAGCCAAATCACCGAAAAATAGCCCCAAAAAATAGCCAAACAGCAGCCTAAAAAATGATCAAAACAGCAGCTCAAAAACAGCAAACAGTAGAAAAAAACAGTGAGCAAAAACAGCAAAAATAGCAGCCCAAAAACAGCAAAAATAGCAACCAGAAACAGCAAAACGTGAGCAGAAACAACAAAATAGTGAGCAGAAACAGCGAAACAGCAAACCAGGAGTCCTTCCAGCGACGACCTAACGCACTTTCAAGAAAGTAACTTAAAATGTAACATCTGAGGGCATTCTATTTGTTTTTCTAGTTCCGGACACGACATGCCTAGCTGGACGTGAAATTCGTCCAGCCGGGTATTCGAAGTCCTACATTAAAGACAGCCAAATTTCTGGTCACATTATTTTCATCTTTTTCAGCATTTTATTATTTTTATTTATTTTTATCTATTTAGTGTTGTTTATCTTATTATTTATTTATTCACTTTCATCGTTATTTATTATTCCACATTTATTTTTGCTATTTAGCTTTTTGTTTATTTACTTTTATTTTTATTTTATTATTTCGCCCCTTTTTTATGACCGTTTACATTACATTGATAGTTATGTATGTTATTATCCCTTACGACATATCAGATGGAAACCCAGACGTAAATTCCGTAGCCGAATCCGAATGGACGGTAGTGCGGTCTGTACTTGGGATACAACTCCACGTACTACTCGAGAAATACTCATATATGCATGATTAACCCCCCATTTTGTTCACTATTTATTATTGACGCTTTATTTTCTTTTGATTATTATGATTCTTGTTATCGTACCTTGTATTTCTTAATTTAATTTGCTTTTATTATATTAATGTTTATGGGTGTGCAAATTTGTGTGTTTATTTGAATTATCTTGCATGACCTGCATAAGACTTGGCTATATCATTGTGTGAACCCATCCATTATACTGGCATAAGTAAGGGACCATTCCGAACCCAACGGTTTGAGGTATTCCTTTGCGAGGGGTGAGTGCGGCCTTAAATCTTTTCCCAGTCCACACTGGGTGGCAACTCCTTTATTCTCCGGTTTAGTCCCCCGTGGGCTACTCCGTACTATCTACGGGCTGCGAGCCCAATAGTGTCGTGGTCGCCGAGCATCATAGACTTATTAGTAAACCCCGCTTCGCTCCTACAGATGGTGAATCCACTGGGGATAGATAATCGGCCCTGAAATAATACCTTGTAGTGTTCGTGGCTTTGGCTTTGGTTACCCAAGTCTCATATATTTTGCATACCCTTCTTACCCCGATGGCATCTTGTATCGTGAAGTCGTTTTCACTCAAGGCGGCGGATCATTATGTGATGATAACCATCACTCATTGGCACGTACCCTAGGGTATAAAAAAGGCGCGCTCACTTGGTCGCTCGAACCCTTGAGTGGGGAGACCTAGTTGTGGGCAACCCTTCGCCGATGAGAGCCCTTATCCATACCCTTGTAAGCCCACATATGAACCATATTATACGTCCTAAATAAGCTACCCCATATGCTTGTGTTTGTGACCATTATCATTTGGATCCATTTGGGCCTCTCGTCATAGGATACGAACTTGTTGGGCCACTTAAACTGGGACGAGTTTGTATCTTATGACGATTGGGCCAAAAATTTTCAAAATGATGATGGGCCACCTTGTGTTTGGGCCCCATATCACTTGAAGTTTTTTAGCACTAACCGGTGCGTAATCACACGCGTATAACGCAAGCGCACGTATCGTTCAAGTAGTATAAAAATATCGATCCCACGAGGACTTAATTCCTACTATTGTTATTAATTGTTGATACTATTTATTTACAGGTATCTAATTAAGGGAGAAGAGAATGATTGCTTGATTGGTTAGTTGAATGTGGATTTGCTAAATAAATAAAATAAATAAAGACACAAAAGAAAATACTAACGAAAATATACAAAAGACACAAAAATCTAGGGTTGTGTCTCCATACAAAATTATTCTAATGATGAATTGATTCTCTTATATATGTGTAATAAATCAGTCTGCTAACCTGGAACACGAAATTATGTAAAAGCCTCTTTCAATGGTCAGACACAAATACCCAGTATAACCCAATTAATCATATTCTTATGTTAACCAAGTTATCGGAATTCATTAAGTTCAAGTTCCAATTATGGCTACCCCAGTCCGACAGGTATATTCCTATCATGTAAAGAAATCTATTAAAGGGTTATATATCCTCAAGGAAGATCGTGAGCTATTGAATCTAAGGCTGAAACCTAAAATTCGTTTTCCAAGTTTATTTTAAGTTTACCAGATCAATCTTATTAATGGCCAGTTAACAAGAAGCATTAAGACTAAGACTCAATAAACAAACTAAAGTATTACCCATAATATAATTAAATCAATTATTAAGCTTGTTAGTATTGTGTTTCATCACTTCCCTAGAATAAAAATAAAAAGATGGGGGTTAGGGGATCCACCTTTACTAATTCTAATTTAGAAATCTCTCTTATTATAATATAGAAATTATCAGTGATATTACAAACCGACCATACAAACGGTATCCTCATTAAGTCAGATTTTCAATTAAGTCCAACCAACCATAAAGGCGGTGTTATTATTTGTCCATAAACCAGCCATATAGGCGGTAATCATTTGTCACCTAAGGACCGACCATATAGGTGGTGTCACATTATGTCAAATAAATAAAACCAGCCATTAAGGTGGTAATCCTTTAATTTAAATTATAATTTCCATATTATAATTAAGGGAGATTGATCTAAAATAAAATAATAAAAGCTTCACCCTTCCCCCAGCGGAAATCTAACTACAAAATTGGAATTTAGGACTGTACTTCGTGATGCGTACAGTAAATTTTTGTTTTTGACCATTTTTCCTCCAGATTTCATCGTTTTAGCCCCGAGTTGATTCCATTAAGTCCCAATATTATTTTTATCTGCAAAATAAATAAAAACACATCAAAACGTTCATAAAACTCGAGAAATTATACAAAATATTAGGTTAAATGAGATGGAAATAGTAATATAATTACCACTCATCACACCCCAAACCTAACATTTTGCTAGTCATCGAGCAAAACAACAAAATAAAATAACATAAACATCTATTAAATAAAATAAAGCTAAGCCACTTTCGTAGGGATCACAGTTGCATTTAGCATATGCAACAAGCCATTAAACCCCCAGGTGTCCCTAGTGGACGAGTTTTAGCCTCGTGAGGGTTTACAGCAACGATACCCACAAACTTTTGATAAAAGTAAGAAGATAGTAAAGCTAATGCACACAAAAGCAAAAAGACAAGAGAAAATAAAATAAAGAAGTTAGTGACTAAACATGTGAAACTTTTACTCCAAGTTAGTAGTTGTTTTCTTTCTTTCTAAATTACCGAATAAGTAAATTCTCCGATTATTTTTACCATTATTCATATACACAACCAACAAAATATTAATCAACTCATTTTGCCTACAATAGTTACAAGTGCAGTTGAGAAGAGAGTAATATTATTGTCCAAAAGTTTTATCAGAATTCACACCCTTTTTTTAAGCAATGGAATAATTTTTCTGATTTTTCTTTCTTTTTTGATTTATTTTTTTTATTTATATACAATATCTTCCATCTATGTAGCGAGCTTTGGGTCAGTGACTCCCAAACCAGTTGGCTTTAGGGCACTAGGTGTTAAGACACCCCTACAGACTTAATTACTCAGACTTCAGATATATATTTTTTTTTTACAACATCTTCGATCCATGTAACGAGCTTTGGGCCAGTGACTCCCAAACTAGTTGGCTTTAGGGCACTAGGTATTCAGACACCCTTACAGACTTAATAACTCGGATCTCAGAAAAAAAATTTCACATTTTTTTATCCCACTGCTTTTTTTAGATGTTTCTTCCAATTAAACTAGAGTATTGAATATTACAAACTCATCAATTACTTCTCATGTCCGTATGTTACCATGCATGTTGATAATACATGTCAACTGAGCATATGAAGATCCATTTTAGTCAATTTTATGGAGAATTCACAAATTAAATACATCAAAAGGAAATAAACAAAAATTAACTTGTTCCAAAATAGGTTGAGATACGTCTAAGGAGTGAAAATTCCTTACACAGCTATCTCACACCAATTCAACTTGATTAATCAAATTAAAAACACAAAAACATAAAACAATTTTTTTGATTTTTTGGTTAAAATTTTCAATTTTTTTTGTATTTTTTGAAAAATTTTGGAATAAAAATAAAAACATCATACAAAATAAAAAAAAATACTAGTCAACTAATCCCCTCCCCCAAACCTAAATGATACATTGTCCCCAATGTCTTAAACAGTAGAAGATGAGTTATAAGATAGTATCTGGTTTGCTGAAATTCTACATCTAAATGAAAAGTTAAGGGTTAAGATCTAGATTAATCTGACGCCTCTTACCACGATCGTTCTCAAACCAATTTATCTTTGAAATGATAAGGTAAATTTGTGGTTCAAAGGCTAAGATTTGGTTAATTATATCTGGGGCAGTTCTGGCAGTGGAGAGGAATTCTTTTATAGGTTTTGACACGAACCCATTTCTCCGGGCATCATCAAGAAACACACAAAACAAATCATAAAACCCATCAACGTTGTACAGTCCAAGCGGTTTATGGTGTATGTTCAGGTTCACCCAAGATAGCACTGTAAAACTTTCCTCCATTGTGCCCAAGCCACCTGACAAAGCAATAAAAGTATCAGCACGGTTAATCATTCCTACCAGTCGTTCAGACATACCTGGCACGATTAGTTCATCTCCTTTTGATGGTCCAATAAGATCCTTCCTGTACAGCCTTTGAAACGATCCCCATAAGTCCAAGATTGCCACCGCCGTATACTAAGTGCATATTCCTTTCAACAATGACTTGACCCAATTCATGTGCCGCTGTTATATATTCTGGTTTAGTACCAACACTAGTACCGTAAAACACACAAATGTTCTCAACTCATCTTCTTGAAGTGGCTTCCATTTTTTTTCAAACCTGGATGCCTTCAAAAGTGTAATGACGGGCTGAATTTATAGTACCTGAAAAATGGTGAGTAATGATAGCACTAGTATCTTCCAAATGACGATTGTTAGCTAAATAAAATAAATCGTGAAAGGTCAAAAAGTCTGGATCCTGTCGGCGAAAATAAAGATAATTACAACGGAAAAGCAAACCAAAGCAATTATTAAGGCAACAGAATTGTGTACTCAATACGCCACTCGCTTAGTATAAATTCATTAGGATGCGTCTCAAGAATCCATTCTTTACTCAGCCATCACTAATTAATTAGCTCTCGTCTCTGTGATTGCCAAACACCATTCCTTCTTAAATGCTCAGTTTGTGCTTTTCCCTGAAAAACTAACACACAAAATTAAAAACTCTACAATATCTATTCACAAAATATGAAAACAGAAATTACAACAAATTGCATGGGTTGCCTCTCTACTAGCGCTAAATTTTTTGTCTTCAGCCAGACGTGACTGAAATCCATCTGTTAAGGAGGTTTTAGTGTCGTTTTGGATGTTTGATTAAAGACAATCCCATGAGCGATGCTTTTGAAAGGTCTCTTCCAACGGTAAAGTGGCAAAAATAATTTTATCTCATTCAGTGCTCGTGCCAACTTTTTAATTTTGTCGCTCCAGTAGTTCCTGAAAAGAAAGAAAGAAAATCAGGAGGTCTCGTATGGTGCTTGACTTGAAATGGAAGTTTCATTCTGTCAAGCTTCTGGGTGATATCTTTGATTTGTACTCCCCAAAACAGTCATATTTCTCTTGAATGCTCAAGTTCTCTAAATTGCTCATCCATTTGCTCTGCTTCTTGCTCCACCTTTTCTTCATAGATGTATTTTAGGATTTCCGCATTCAATTCTTCATCTGTCATATGTGAAATGCATGCTCCATAAATGTCAATCTGATGATGTAAAGAAATGTCAGATTTAAGGTCTTCATCCTCTGTGGTTGATATGATTGGCTCATGTAGATCTTCTTTAAACATCTATGCAATGGAAGCTCCAAGATCTTTATTTTGAGGATACAAAAATTCATCCTCAATTTTTGTTGGCACAAATAGCTCTGTTTCTTCATCCTCTTCAGAGTCCGAATAATAAAAATCAAATCGAGACTTTGCTGGTTTGGGTTCCTGAACTGATACCTCAGAAACCTGATACTACTCAGCCTCCTCATCTACAAAAGTGTCATCGTGAAATGATTGGTACTCGAAGGCTTCATCAGTGTCATCTGAAAATGCTCCTTGAGGTATGTAGCCCTGGCCATCTGTTAATTGTCTCATTTGATATGTCAGTCTCTAAATGGATGATGATTGTCTCTGAATACTTTCGAATTGATTCTGGAATGTTTCAAGTATTGTGTCCATCCTTTCGTCATGTTTCTTGAACCAATCTTTGAGCATGTCAATCATCAGATCTTCCTGTGATGGTTTTGGTTCTTGATGAAGATCGTAGGTGGATGGTGGATAAGATGGAAAATGTGGTTCTGTGAAATATGTTGGCTCTTCGTACCTTGATTGATTCCGATAATTCTGCCACTTTGAAAGGTATATGCATTGATCGCTCGGGTGGTTACCATCACATATCACACATCTCCCCATTTCGTTCTGATGAGCAAATGTAGTGTTGCTTGGTTCTTGCATCCAGTGATAGTTGTTGGGCTGGACAACAGGCCTTAGATACCGGATTGTTGCTCTCTGAATTGGGGTGTATCTTCTTCTAGTAAAGCTCGTAATCTTTCAATCTCCCGATAAAGATCCATGTCAACCACCTGAAAAATAAAAGAAAGAAATAAAAATTACAGATAAAAATAAAGAAAATTAGATACAAGTAAATTAATAGCTTCAAAATAATAACTCAAGAAAAATAAGTCCCCGGCAACGGCGCCAAAAACTTGACCGGTGCGTAATCAAACGCGTATAACGCAAGCGCACGTATCATTCAAATAGTATAAAAATACCGATCCCACGAGGACTTAATTCCTACTATTGTTATTAATTGTTGATACTATTTATTTACATGTATCTAATTAAGGGAGAAGAGAATGATTGCTTGATTGGTTGGTTGAATGTGGATTTGCTAATAAATAAAATAAATAAAGACACAAAAGAAAATACTAAGGAAAATATACAAAAGACACAAAATCTAGGGTTGTGACTCCACACAAAATTATTCTAATGATGAATTGATTCTCTTATATATGTGTAATAAATCAGTCTGCTAACCTGGAACACAAAATTATGTAAAAGCCTATTCCGATGGTCAGACACAAATACCAGTATAACCTAATTAATCATATTCCTATGTTAACCAAGTTATATGAATTCATTAAGTTCAAGTTCCAATTATGGGTACCCCGCCCGACAGGTATATTCCTATTCTGTAAGGAAATCTATTAAAGGGTAATCTATCCTCAAGGAAGATTGTGAGATATTGAATCTAAGGTTGAAACCTAAAATTCTTTTTCCAAGTTTATTTTAAGTTTACCATATCAATCTTATTAATGGCCAGTTAACAAGAAGCATTAAGACTAAAACTCAATAAACAAACTAAAGTATTACCCATAATATAATTAAATCAATTATTAAGCTTGTTAGTATTGTGTTTCATCACTTCCCTAGAATAAAAATAAAAAGATGGGGGTTAGGGGATCCACATTTACTAATTCTAATTTAGAAATCTCCCTTATTATAATATAAAAATTATCAGTGATATTACAAACCGACAATACAAGAGGTATCCTCATTAAGTCAGATTTTCAATTAAGTCCAACCAACCATAAAGGCGGTGTTATTATTTGTCCATAAACCAGCCATATAGGCGGTAATCATTTGTCACCTAAAGACCGACCATATAGGCGGTGTCACATTATGTCAAATAAATAAAACCAGCCATTAAGGCGGTAATCCTTTAATTTAAATTATAATTTCCATATTATAATTAAGGGAGATTGATCTAAACTAAAATAATAGAAGCTTCACCCTTTCCCCAGCGGAAATCTAACTACAAAACATAAAAGAAAAGAAAAGAAACTACTACTATTACTGAAAATAAAAATACATAAACTAAATTACAAAAATTAAACAAACAAGATGCAATCTTTAAATTCCTTACAAAAACCTAAGGAAAGCATTAGAATTACAAATGAAATGGCTTGGTATTTATAGGAAAATCTAAAGGCTTCCACCAATTTCTCCACCAATTGCTCCACCAAACACTTCACAAAATCCTCCACCAAACACTCCACCAAACATGTCACAAGACACTCCACAAAATACTCCACCAAACATGCAAGCATGTTTTATGGAAGTTTGACAATTGTAAATTGTCATTTTCCATTTTTTTTTTTATTTTTTGATTATGACTTTAGTAATTGCACAAAACACATTGGATTATTCGTTAATTTCGGTCTTGCAAACTTCAGAATTCGAAAATATTTAAAATTTCAAACTTGCGCAAAACTGGAATTTAGGACTGTACTTCGTGATGCATACAGTAAATTTTCGGTTTTGACATTTTTTCCTCCGGATTTCATCATTTTAGCCCTGAGTTGATTCCATTAAGTCCCAATATTATTTTTATCTGCAAAATAAATAAAAACACATCAAAACGTTCATAAAACTAGAGAAACTATACAAAATATTAGGTTAAATGAGTGGAAAATAATGATATAATTACCACTCATCACACCCCCAACCTAACATTTTGCTAGTCCTTGAGCAAAACAACAAAATAAAATAACATAATTATCTTTAAAATAAAATTAAGCTAAGCCACTTTCGTAGGGATCACGGTTGCATTTAATATATGCAACAAGCCTTTAAACCCCTAGGTGTCCCTAGTGGACGAGTTGTAGTCTCGTGAGGGTTTACAGCAACGATACCACAAACGTTTGATAAAAGTAAAAAGATAGTAAAACTAATGCACACAAAAGCAAAAAGACAAGAGAAAATAGAATAAAGAAGTTAGTGACTAAACAGGTGAAACTTCTACTCCAAGTTAGTAGTTGTTTTCTTTCTTTCAAAATTACCGAATAAGTAAATTCTCCGATTATTTTTACCATTCTTCATACACAACCAACAAAATATTAATCAACTCATTTTGCCCATAATAGTTACAAGTGCAGTTGAGAAGAGAACAATATTTTTTTTCCTGAAGTTTTATCAGAATTCACACATTTTTTAAGCAATGGAATAATTTTTCTGATTTTTCTGATTTTTTTTTATTTTTTGATTGATTTTATTTATATACAATAGCTTCCATCTATGTAGCGAGCTTTGGGTCAGTGACTCCCAAACCAGTTGGCTTTAGGGCACTAGGTGTTAAGACACCCCTACAGACTTAATTACTCAGACTTCAGATATATATATATATATATTTTTTTGCAACATCTTCGATCCATGTAACGAGCTTTGGGTCAGTGACTCCCAAACCAGTTGGCTTTAGGGCACTAGGTGTTAAGACACCCTTACAGACTTAATAGCTCGGATCTCCGACGTTTTTTTTCACATTTTTTTATCCCATTGCTTTTTTTAGATGTTTCTTCCAATTAAACTAGAGTATTGAATATTACAAACTCGTCAATTACTTCTCATGTCCGTATGTTACCATGCATGTTGATAATACCTGTCAACTGAGCATATGAAGATCCATTTTAGTCAATTTTATGGAGAATTCACAAATTAAATACATCAAAAGGAAATAAACAAAAATTAACTTGTTCCAAAATAGGTTGAGATACGTCTAAGGAGTGAAAATTCCTTACACAGCTATCTCACACCAATTCAACCTGATTAATCAAATTAAAAACACAAAAACACTATTTTTTTTTGATTTTTTTGTAAAGTTTTTCAATTTTTTGTATTTTTCGAAAAATTTTGGAATAAAAATAAAAACATCATACAAAATAAAAACAAAATACTAGTCAACTAATCCCCTCCCCCAAACCTAAATAAGACATTGTCCCCAATGTCTTAAACAGTAGAAGAAGAGTTTAGAAGATAGTACTTGGTTAGCTGAAATTTTACATCTAAATGAAAAGTTAAAGGTTAAGATCCAGATTAATCTGATGCCTCTTACCACGATCGTTCTCAGACCAATTTATCTTTGAAATGATAGGGTAAATTTGTGGTTCAAATGCTAAGATTTGGTCAATTAAATGTGGGGCAGTTCTTGCTGTGAAGAGGAGTTCTTTTATAGGTTTTGACACAAACCCATTTCTCCGGGAATCATCAAGAAACACACAAAGAAAATCATAAAATCCATCAACGTTGTACAATCCAAGCGGTTTCTGGTGTATGTTCAGGTTCACCCAAGATAGCACTGTAAAAATTTCATTCATTGTGCCCAAGCCACTTGGCAAAGAAATAAAAGCATCAGCACGATTAATCATTTCTACCAGTCGTTTAGACATACCTGGCACGATTAGTTCCTCTCCGTTTGATGGTCCAATAAGATTTGCCTCCGCCAAAGGTTTTGGGATGATTCCCAAGACTTGACTACCTCCTTCCTGTACAGCCTTTGAAACGATCCCTATAAGTCCAAGATTGCCACCGCTATATACTAAGTGCCTATTCCTTGCAGAAATTACTCGACCCAATTCATGTGCCGCTGTTACATATTCTGGTTTAGTACCAACACTAGTATCGTAAAACACACAATGTTCTCAACTCGTCTTCTTGAAGTGGCTTCCATTTTTTTTTCAAACTCGGTTGCCTTCAAAAGTGCAATGACGGGCTGAATTTATAGTACCTGAAAAAGGGTGAGTAATAATAGCACTAGTATCTTCCAAAGGACGATTGTTAGCTAAATAAAATAAATCGTGAAAGGTCAAAAAGTCTAGATCATGTCGGTGAAAATAAAGATAATTACAACGGAAAAACAAACCAAAGCAATTATTAAGGCAACAGAATTATGTATTCAATACGCCACTCGCTTAGTATAAATTCATTAGGATGCGTCTCAAGAATCAATTCTTAAATCAGCCATCACTAATGAATTAGCTCTCGTCTCTATGATTGCCAAACACCATTCCTTCTTAAATGCTCTGTTTGTGCTTTTCCCTGAAAAACTAACACACAAAATTAAAAACTCTACAATATCTATACACAAAATATGAAAACAGAAATTACAACAAATTGCATGGGTTTCCTCCCTCCTAGCGCTAAATTTTTTGTCTTCAGCCATACGTGACTGAAATTCTTCTGTTAAGGAGGTTTCAACGCCATTTTGGATGTCTGATTAAAGACAATCCCATTAGCGTTGCTTTTGAAAGGTATCTTCCAATGGTAAAGTGGCAAAAAGAATTTTTTCTCATTCAGTGCTCGTGCCAACTTTTTAATATTTGTCGCTCCAGTAGTTCCTGAAAAGAAAGAAAGAAAATCAGGAGGTCTCGTATGGTGCTTGACTTGAAATGGAAGTTTCATTCTGTCAAGCTTCTGGGTGATATATTTGATTTGTACTCCCCAAAACAATTATATTTCTCTTTAATGCTCAAGTTCTTTAAATTGCTCTTCCATTTGCTCTGCTTCTTGCTCCACATTTTCTTCATAGATGTATTTTAGGATTTTCACATTCAATTCTTCATCTATCATCTGTGAAATGCATGCTCGATAAGTGTCAATCTGAGGATGTAATGAAATGTCAGATTTTAGGTCTTCATCCTCTGTGGTTGATATGACTGGCTCATGTAGATCTTCTTCAAACATCTATGCAATGGAAGCTCCAAGATCTTCATTTTGAGGATACAAAATTTCATCCTTAATTTTTGTTGGCACAAACAGCTCTGCTTCTTCATCCTCCTCAGAGTCCGAATAATAAAAATCAAATCGAGACTTTGCTGGTTCGGGTTCCTGAACTGATACCTTAGATTCTTGATACTGCTCAGCCTCCTCATCTGCTAAAGTGTCATCGTGAAATGTTTGGTACTCGAAGGCTTCATCAGTGTCATCTGAAAATGCTCATTGAGGTATGTAGCTCTGGTATTCTGTTAATTATCTCATTTGATCTGTCAGTCTCTGAATGGATGCTGATTGTCTCTGAATACTTTCGAATTGATTCTGGAATGTTTCAAGTATTGTGTCCATCCTTTCGTCTTGTTTCTTGAACCAATCTTTGAGCATGTCAATCATCTGATCTTCCTCTGATGGTTCTGGTTCTTGATGAAGATCGTAGGTGGATGGTGGATAAGATGGAAAATGTGGTTCTGTGAAATATGTTGGCTCTTCGTACCTTGATTTATTCCGATAATTCTGCCACTCTGAAAGGTATATGTATTGATCGCTTGAGTGGTTACCATCGCATATCACACATCTCCCCATTGCGTTCTGATGAGAAAATGTAGTATTGCTTGGTTCTGGCATCTAGTGATAGTTGTTGGGCTGGACAACAGGCCTCAGAAAACCGGATTGTTGCTCTCTGAATTGGGGTGTATCTTCTTCTGGTAAAGCTCGTAATCTTTCAATCTCCCAATAAAGATCCATGTCAACCACCTGAAAAATAAAAGAAAGAAATAAAAATTACAGATAAAAATAAAGAAAATTAGATACAAGTAAATTAAATAGCTTCAAAATTAATAACTCAATAAAAATAAGTCCCCGGCAACGGCGCCAAAAACTTGACCGGTGCGTAATCAAACGCGTATAACGCAAGCGCACGTATCATTCAAATAGTATAAAAATATCGATCCCACGAGGACTTAATTCCTACTATTGTTATTAATTGTTGATACTATTTATTTACATGTATCTAATTAAGGGAGAAGAGAATGATTGCTTGATTGGTTGGTTGAATGTGGATTTGCTAAATAAATAAAATAAATAAAGACACAAAAGAAAATACTAAGGAAAATATACAAAAGACACAAAAATCTAGGGTTGTGACTCCACACAAAATTATTCTAATGATGAATTGATTCTCTTATATATGTGTAATAAATCAGTCTGCTAACCTGGAACACAAAATTATGTAAAAGCCTCTTCCGATGGTTAGACACAAATACACAGTATAACCCAATTAATCATATTCATAATGTTAACCAAGTTATATGAATTCATTAAGTTCAAGTTCCAATTATGGCTACCCCCGCCCGACAGGTATATTCATATCCTGTAAGGAAATCTATTAAAGGGTTATATATCCTCAAGGAAGATTGTGAGCTATTGAATCTAAGGCTGAAACCTCAAATTCCTTTTCCAAGTTTATTTTAAGTTTACCAATCAATCTTATTAATGGCCAGTTAACAAGAAGCATTAAGACTAAGACTCAATAAATAAACTAAAGTATTACCAATAATATAATTAAATCAATTATTAAGTTTGTTAGTATTGTGTTTCATCACTTCCCTAGAATAAAAATAAAATGTTGGGGGTTAGGGGATCCACCTTTGCTAATTCTAATTTAGAAATATCCCTTATTATATTATAGAAATTATCAGTGATATTACTATCCGACCATACATGCGGTATCATCATTAAGTCAGATTTTCAATTAAGTCCAACCGACTATAAAGGCAGTGTTATTATTTGTCCATAAACCAGCCATATAGGCAGTAATCATCTGTCACATAAATACCGACCATATAGGCGGTGTCATATTATGTCAAATAAATAAAACCAGCCATTAAGGCGGTAATCCTTTAATTTAAATTATAATTTCCATATTATAATTAAGGGATATTGATCTAAACTAAAATAATAAAAGCTTCACATTTCCCCCCAGCGGAAATCTAACTACAAAACATAAAAGAAAAGAAAAGAAACTACTACTATTACTGAAAATAAAAATACATAAATTAAATTATAAAAATTAAACAAACAATATGCAATCCTTAAATTCCTTACAAAAACCTAAGGAAAGCATTAGAATTACAAATGAAATGACTTGGTATTTATAGGAAAATCTAAAGGCTTCCACCAATTTCTCCACCAGTTGCTCCACCAAACACTCCACAAAATCCTCCACCAAACACTCCACCAAACATGCCACAAGACACTCCACAAAACACTCCACCAAACATGCAAGCATGTTTTATGGAAGTTTGACAATTGTAAATTGTCATTTTCCATTTTTTTTAATTTTTTGATAATGACTTTAGTAATTACACAAAACACATTGGATTATTTGTTAATTTCGGTCTTGAAAACTTCGGAATTCGAAAATATTTTAAATTTCAAAATTGTAGATATTTGAGTCTTCTTTAATCTTCAATTTGAATCAGTGCAATCGGATATCGGATGAAAACGTTATGGTGAAAATACCAAACTTACGCAAAATTAGAATTTAGGACTGTACTTCGTGATGCGTACAGTAAATTTTCGTTTTGGACCTTTTTTCCTCTGAATTTCATCGTTTTAGCCCCGAGTTGATTCCATTAAGTCCCAATATTATTTTTATCTGCAAAATAAATAAAAACACATCAAAATGTTCATAAAACTCAAGAAACTATACAAAATATTAGGTTAAATGAGTGGGAAATAGTGATATAATTACCACTCATCAGCCACCTTATTGCAAAAGTGTAAACATGTTGGGCCTTTTCAACTGGGACAAGTTTTCACCTCGTGATAATCTGATTGAACGCTTTAAAATGATAACGGGCCAACTTGTATGAAAACCTTGATGGGCTTAGAAGGTCCAAACATGATCCGAATATTCCAAATGCATAAGTCTGATATCCGCACTAGCTTTCATCCAGGAAAGGTACGTCTTGTTATGGCATATTTGTATACTTTTGGATATCTCCAAGTCCATCCCAATAACCATGATTACCAAGGGCCCAATTCATCGTTTCTAGACAATGGCACGATCCCCATAATAGGCTAAGTCAATATTGTAAATGGGCGGTCTTTGTCTTTTACCGATGGAAAGGGACTGAAGTAGCCAAGGTTCACCATTGTAGCGTAGGAGAGAATGATTTTGTGTACCCCACATTGGTGCATAAAATAAGCCATACCTAAGACATAAATGGACTTACCCCGAGTGTGGGAGGAATAAAGTCGGAAGGATATATGCTGTTTTGATAACCATATGCATCTCATGCATCACATGCATACACGCATCATGCTAACTCATTGTCTTAACAGCCATCATAGATATATGTTGGGTTAGAGATGAATGAAGACTTGTCAAGAAGAGGTTAGCAAGCATGAATGCATCAGACAGTGAAAGTTCCCGCATGGATCAAGTGGAGTCCAACATCACCAAAATTGCAGAGCAGCTACAAGCTTTGACCAACGCTATGGCCAATCTGACAGTACCCCACACAGTGAGAACATAAAACAACGAGGATGGAAGACATGAGGTGCCCCCGAATAGGGTGAACAAATAAATCCTTATTTTTGATGATGACATGGCTGAGTATGGTGTGGGAAGGATAGCCGGGCCTCAGGCAGAGTTACAGAAACTCAGAGAATAAGTAGAATCAGTTACCCGCAAGCTGAAGGGAAAACATGAAAATCTGTTAGACTATGATGCAATGACTTTCGAAGAACAGTTGCCTCCCCAGTTTAAGATGTTTGACATTGCCAAGTTCAACAGAAACAAGGATCCTAGGGTCCATCTCCGACAGTATGTTTCAGTGATGAGTTCAGTGGGTTTGTCGAAGCGTCAGGTACAGAAGATGTTTGGGATGTCACTGGAGGGGGTGCCCGTAGTATGGTATCATAGTCTGGAGAGAAAAGTCAGGGATGACTGAAGGACATTAGCAGAGGCCTTTCTGAACCAATATGTCACGGATTTGGAGATTGACTTGTCGCTCCGTGACCTAGAAAACACAAAGCAGAAGTTAGAAGAGAGCTTCAAAGATTATGTGGATGGCTGGAGGAGCCAGCTCTTGAAGATGCAGACACGACCCTCAGAGAAAGACTAGATTAAGATGATCATTAACGGCACCAAGCCCTCCATTTATAACAAGCTGAGGAGGATGACCTCCATGATTAGTGACTTTTGATAGCTAAGAGAAACTGTCATGGATATCGAGGAAGAAGAAGCCGAGAACAGAAAGTTTTATGGCCTGAATAGAATGACCATTTGAGGGCCTTCAGAGACCAAGTCCGTTTCTGCTGAGGTCCTCGCCATCAGAAACAGGCAATTCTCCAACCTTGGTAGACCTTTGTCAAAGGTATTTGAAAAGCTGAAGAGGCATGGACTCATAAAACCCTTAGAACCTAGACCACTTCCAAACCTTGTGCCACCCTACCTCGACCTAAACATATACTGTCACTTCCATCAAGAAAAAAGCCACGAAACTGACAGCTGCGCCCGCCTCAGGCATGAGATCCAAGACCTCATTGACACCCATAAGATACCCGACCCAATAAAAGAACAACCCAACACACACAGAAACCTTCTACCCAACTACCACTCCGTTCCACCACCCACTTATATGATCAATTCCAACCTGCCTGAAAGCTTTGACCTCTAAACTCTCAACCACCAAGCTTCTTATCTGGGGATATGGGACAACAGTAGTGAAGATGAAACAGAGCAATAGAGAGATTTCTGGGAAAATTTATCGAGCAGTGATAAAGAGCCTGAACCTATAAAAATCAATGGGATCATAGTACCAGGGTTCGAGATCTTCAAGGATGTGATGGGCAAAGAACCACAGGCAGAGGAAGTTGCAAAATAGGAAGATAAATGAGAAGAATAATTATTACAGTTGGAGAATTTGACGCTCGAAGAAAATGAAGATGTAAATTATGAAGATGTTTATTTTCCTGATTTATTTGATTGTAATCCTGCATTTATTAATCATAAAGACATTGATTTTGCTTACTTGTTCGATTCTTTTCCTATCAGTCTGCATCATAACACGCATGACATGAGAATATTTGACATTAACTAAACAAAGACAAATACATTCAATCTTGGTACATGTGAAAATCCCAAGGAAATTTCAATTGCAAGTGAGGTTACCTCTAATAAGCGGAAAAGAATTAGAGATAATATTAATAAAATATGAAAAAGTGTTCGCCTGGTCCTATGAAGACATGCCTGGAATGGACATGGGTATTGCCCAGCACACGATACCAACTTATCCAAACATGAGGCCATAAGCTCCAAAGAACGAGGCCAGAGTGGGCCGAAAAGGTCAGGGAAGAAATCAAGAAACATATAGATGTGGGGTTCTTAGAGGTGGTGAAGTACCCCGAGCAGTTAGCCAATATTATACCGGTACCGAAGAATGACAGAAAGAAAGAAAAAGAAAAAAAAAGGCATAAAGAAAATATTGGCTAAGATGACGGCAAGTTATAAAGATTGGGCTGACGAACTGCAGTATGCCCTGTGGGAGTATAGAACTTCGGCGAGAACGGTGATATGAGCCACTTATCAACGAATGGCCACTACATTATTCCATGACTTGATGCATAAGAAGATTGAGGTCTACATGGATGACATGTTGGTTAAGTCAAAGACGAAGTCCATACAAACCTTTGGTGTTGTATTTGGCCATAGAACCCGAAGCGCTGGGGGCGATGATGATACAGCCAGATGAGACAGGGGTAGAATAGTCACACCCTATGCTTTGGAAATAGAGATATAGTCAATGCGGGTACTAGCAGAGGCAGAATTACCTTAGCAGGTATGGGCCTCGTAGAGGTTCAAACAACTAGCATTACTGGAAGAGAAAAGGATAAAGGCAGTGCACCACATGTAGCTATACCAGAAAAGGTTGGCTAGGGTGTTCAATAAGAAGGTAGTCCCACCAAGATCAGAGAAGGTGATCTAGTGCTCAAGCAGTTGAAGCCACTGATGATGGACCCAAGGGGAAAGTTTTGGCCCAATTGGGAAGGGCCCAGATTGTCAGATTTGGAAGGGAACGAGTTCACCGAGCCAATCAACGTGGACAGGCTGAAATAATACTTTGCATAACAAAAAGAAAGAGAGAAAGAAAAAAAGAAAAGGCTCGTTGGGTTGAAAATTCCTAAGGACAGCTCAAGCAAAATATAAAGCATGAGTGAGCAAAAAAAATGGCTAATTGTAAAATCCATGAGGAATAGTTCGCGACAGAGGTACCCTTGCAATGCAGTTTATTTCCTACATATGTATTGAGAAGTAATGCAAATGTCTTTATTGAAACAAATGTTCAAGATGTTCATAGATTGCATAAATACCAGCTAACCAGGAAAGATTAGAGTCAAATAGTTACAAATCACGTCTTTTGTTTCTTAGATGCTGGACCAAAGTCAGGAGATCCAGGAGAATGGAGATGAACCCCGAGAATGGAGATGAATAGAACAACCTCGGGAATGAGAACGAAAAACTCCGGGAATGGAGAGGAACTCCGAGAATGGAGAACAACCTTGAGAATGAGGATGAATCAAATCTAAAAAAAAAATTATTTTAGCTCGCTGAGTTGAAAACCTGAAAAGGCGACTCATGCAAAATAGAGCAATCCGCTAAGTTGAAAATCCGAAAGGACAACTTAGGCAAAAGATAGGACGAACCTACAAGACAAAGGGACCTAACGGGATATTGAGCCATGAGACCAAAGAGAACCGAGCGATCACCAGAGGAGAATTGGCAGAAGGAAACTATGAGCAGGCCCAGGGGGCGACAAAGACTTTTATAGGCAAAAGGCACCAAAGAGCGCAAGGAAGGCTTAACCAAGGATAACATCAAGCCAATAGGACAAAGAAAACCCATCGGAATAGGAAATGCATCCATGCATACATGCATACATGTCACATACACACAATTTTTGTTTTGTGTTCGCAAGCTTTGAAGAAAAAGAAAAAAGCGACGAATAACTCCGGGAATGGAGAGGAACTTCGGGAATGGAGAACAACCTTGGGAATGAGGACAAGTAACTCATCGGTAATGAGAATGAGCAAGTCGGGAATGGCACTCTGGGAATGGAGAATAACCTCGGGAATAAGGACAAGCAACTCCTCGAGAATGAGGACGAGCAAGCTGGGAATGGCACTCCGGGAATGGAGAATAGTTCGGGAATGAAGCCCATAGATGGTTCAGGAATGAAGCCCAGAGGTCGAAGCACCTCGCCATCAACTCAACTTAGTTCGGGAATGAAGCCCAGAGATGGTTCGTGAAATACGTCCAGCCGGGTATGCGAAGTCCTACATTAAAGACGGCCAAATTTCCGGTCATATTATTTTCCTCTTCTTCGGCATTTTATTATTTTATTATTTTTTTATCTATTTTGTGTTGTTTATCTTATTATTTATTTATTCACTTTCATCGTTATTTATTATTCCGAATTTATTTTTGCTATTTAGCTTTTTGTCTATTTACTTTTATTTTTATTTTATTATTTCGCCCTTTTTTATGACCGTTTACATTGCATAGATGGTTATGTGTGTTATTATCCCTTGCGGTATATCGGATGGAAACCCAGACATAAATTCCGTAGCCGAATCCGAATGGACGGTAGTGCAGTATGTACTTAGGATATAACTCCACGTACCACTCAGGAAATACTTATATATGCATGATTAACCCCCCTTTTGTTCACTATTTATTATTGACGCTTTATTTGCTTTTGATTATTATGATTCTTGTTATCGTACCTTGTATTTCTTAATTTAATTTACTTTTATTTATATTAATGTTTATGGGTGTGTAAATTTGTGTGTTTATTTGAATTATCTTGCATGAACTGCATAAGACTTGGCTATACCATTGTGTGAACATGTCCATTGTACTGGCATAAGTAAGGGACCATTCTGAACCCAACGGTTTGAGGTCTTCCCTTACGAGGGGTGAGTGTGGCCTTAAATCTTTTCTCAGTCCATACTGGATGGCGACTCATTTAGTCCCCCATGGGCTACTCCGTACTCTTTACGGGCTGTGAGCTCAACAATGTCGTGGTCGCCGAGCATCATAGGCATAGCGATAAACCCCGCTTCGCTCCTACACAAAAATAAGGATTTAATTACCTTTTAATATTTGTAATTTCTAAATTAAAACCAGGGTTTCCAAAATCCAAAATTTAGAAATTACAATATTAGCCTTATTAAATTATATCATATATAATTTAATATTGAATATTTAATAATTATCATATAATTATTTAAACCATATATTAACTTTTAATATATAGTTTCAAGTGTGACAAAATAATATTATTAATCATATTAATAATATTTATACCTTTGTGAGTATATAATTGGACTATCCAATTATACTAAATCTGCTATAGTAAATCGAGCTAGCACGGGGACCAAATGAACCTACGATTCCGAGCTCCAATAATCTCGAAATATTAATTAAGCTTTTAATTAAAATATTCTGAATTATTAACTCTGGATTATTCCACTAAAAATCTGAAGTTGCACTCTCGTTGCCGCAGATGATATATTAAGCCAATCCAAATCGGTGTCTATCGATATAGTCACTACATATAGATTAACCCTTCACGAGTATCTCGCAATTAGAGTGGGGTCATAATGTCCGTTATACCCCTCTAATTATTTTTACCTTAAGTACCATTAATTCTCTAATGAACGATTTATTCATAACCATTATGAATTTTAATATTTCTATTTGTAATAGAAAAACTTGAGCGCTCTAACTGTTCAAGTACCGAATCAACCCTTAAGAAAGATACTCATCTACTTCTCGCAAGAAGGAGTGAACTCCATGTCTATGTAAAACGTTCCCAGCTACACAACAGACCATGCCCCCAAAGTACGTAGCTATTGGTCGGGACTGCTACACCAACCTCACCTTTGTAAATCAAATGACATAGCCTGCCATGCATGTCCTCTCGGAATCCAAACCTGATATTGACCCAAAATGGACACCATCCGTAGGGGGATGAAAGGAAAGCCGTCTCGAGACGCCTTTTGAATCTCACGTTTTCGGACTAACAACGGAGATCGCGGGATACACTGTCGTATATCCCTCTCCCACTCACTATTTTAAGTTTTAAGGTTTCTATTTATAAAATATCTAATATTTTAATATAACTAGTGTATATAAATATATGGTGGCTAAATCATAACTCTTATTTACACTAGTACACTATTAGTGACCTAACCAATTTTAACTCTTAAAATTTGTATCACTAATTTCCATTAGTTCTACTAATTGTATTATTCAATTAAACTAATTTTATTAGAGTGGTATTAATGGCCTATTATATTTTAACTTTTAAAATACTAGAACACTAATTGGTTTAAAATTTTAGAATCCTAAAATGGTCAAGATTTATATTAAACTATTTAATTAATCTTAGTGCGTTATAAAATCCAATGGTACGTGGAATTGTATCCCGAGTGCAAACCACATTACCGTCCATTCAGATTCGGCTATGGAATTTATGTCCGGGTTTCCATCCTATATACCAATGGAATTTATTATACACTAATTAAGCCCAATATATTAGAATTCAAATTTTAAACCTTAAAACCAATAATCTAATTAATTTTTTTCCATGCATATCATATTCTAATTTAAACATTTTAAATCACATAAAATCATATTTCATGTCTATAATGATAATGCATCTAAAGCATGTTATGGCATGTGAAATGCAAGAGTAGACACCCTAAGCTATATGACATGTTATTCAAACAATTCAAATTAAACATACATATAACATAAAAAATATTTTACATTGACCGGGCTCTTACTTTTCCCTATACTAATCTAATTAGTACAAAAAATACCCAAGGCATCGCTTGGTCTTCAAATCACGCTCCAAGGTGGTGTTGGCTCATTTTATGACTTCAGTGCTCCAAATTACAACAATTGAAATTTTACATTCGAAAATAAAAACAAACAATTGTAAACAATGTCCTTTTGGCCATACATCCCCAAAAAAAAAACCAACATTAAAATAAGAGCCGAAAAATTTTACGACCAATGCAAAATTCATTCATCACATGAAAAACAAATAATCATTCATCATATGAATATTATTTTGTGCCTACTCATCTAAACATGCAAATCAATATTTATAACTCATATAAACATATTAAAAACAGTAACTTAAATGAAAAGGAGAAGGGTTAAGAACACTTTTCAACCTTACTCTCGATGCCAATTGTAGGAAACGCTTTCCTTGTGCAGCGGAAACAATTAAGGCACACGGATCGGACTTGAAATTTTTTTCTACCCTTCTCCTTTAATTAAAGAATGCTACTGCCATACCCACTGAAATTTTGCTTCAGCTTTAGAAAAAATTCCAGCCCCGAGACAGCCCCGGAGCAGTTCCCGAACAACCCCGAATAGCCGGACAAAAATTGGACTGTTTTGGACCCAATACGTTCACAGTGCACTGCCGAAACAGCCCCTGAAAAATGCAGACAGTGGTTGTGTTTTGGTTCTGATTTTTCACTTGAAAACAGCCCGCAACACAGTTCCAAAACACCACAAAATATTCCCCCAAAAAACTGGAAAGCATAACAATTACAAATGAAATGGCTTGGTATTTATAGGAAAATCTAAAGGCTTCCACCAATTTCTCCACCAATTGCTCCACCAAACACTCCACCAAACACTCCACAAAATCCTCCACCAAACATGCCACAAGACACTCCACAAAACACTCTACCAAACATGCAAGTATGTTTTGTGGAAGTTTGAAAATTGTAAATTGTCATTTTCCATTTTTTTTTATAATGACTTTAGTAATTACACAAAAACACATTGGATTATTCGTTAATTTCGGTCTAGAAAAATTTGGAATTCGAAAATATTTAAAATTTCAAAGTTGTAGATCTTTGAGTCTTATTTAATCTGAAACTTGAATCAGCTCAATTGGATATCAGATGAAAACGTTATGGCCAAAATACCAAACTTGCTCAAAATAGGAATTTAGGACTGCATTCGTGACGCGTACAGTAAATTTTTGTTTTTGACATTTTTTCCTCCGGATTTCATCGTTTTAGCCCCGAGTTGATTCCATTAAGTCCCAATATTATTTTTATCTGCAGAATAAATAAAAACACATCAAAATGTTCATAAAACCGAGAAACTATTCAAAATATTAGGTTAAATTAGTGGGAAATAGTGATATAATTACCACTCATCACTGGGTCTAGTCCTATATGATCACATCATACAAAGTGCCTCAATTCTCATGTCTCTACATGGATGATCCGAGATTAAGGTCACCATACAAATATAGAATGAACCGCAACTATAGATAAACCACAAACAAAGTATCCGCTTTGTTTGCTCTCTATTGACTATTTATTATTACTAACTTCATACTTAAATCCTCTTGTGTATGACACTCATACACTAAGTTTGAAGGAACATAAGTAATCTAGGGTATTCTAGATAATTTATAATATGCGAAAATTAAACAAACACTTTGATAAATGAATAATGCATCATTTTATTTCAAAACATATAAAACCATTTACATTACATGCAGCTCTAGGGCATACATGCCAACAGATCTGACTCTTGGTCAACCTAATCACTGTCCTTGACAATATCAATAGTTCTTTTTAGAGACTTTGTTCTTTGTCTTTTCTTATAAGGAAATGTCTCTTAAAAAAATGTCGCATTCCTTGACTCAATTATCATATTCGGATTGATGTCAGGAATCTCAGATTTATGTACCAAAAATAGATACGCACTAGTATTGCAAGCATATCCAATGAATATACAATCAATATTTTTTGGTCATATTCTAACCTTCTTAGGTTTAGGAACCATTGCTTTGGCAAGACACCCTCAAGCTTTCAGATATTTGTATGAAGGTACGTGACATTTTCACAACTCATATGGTGTCTTGTCCAATCTTCTGTGAGGTAGCTTATTTAGAACGTAGTTGGCGGAAAGCAAGGCTTCCCCCCACAAGTTCTGAGGTAAACCAGAGCTTGTCAACATGACATTCATCATTTCCTTTAACGTTCGGTTTTTACGCTCAACAATCATGTTTTGTTGAGGTGAATAAGGAGCAATAGTTTCATGAATAACTCCATGATTGGAACAATATTCACCAAATGGTGACACATATTCACCACCTCTATCACTCCTGATTCCTTTGATTTTCTTGCCAAGTTGATTTTCAACTTTGTTTTTATAGTGCATAAAGCTTTCAATAGCTTCATCTTTGCTCCTCAGCAAATACACATAACATAATCTTGTGCTATCATCGATAAAAGTGACAAAGTACTTTTTACCGCCTCTTATTTGCACAATATTCATATCACATATATCAGAGTGTACAAGTTCCAAGGGCTTAGAACTTCGTTCTATAGAGTGAAATGATGTTATATGGATTTTTTCTTCAACATATGCCTCACATTTATGTTGGTTATCAATTGCAAATTTAGGTATAAAGTCCATGTTAATTAGTTTACGCATTGTATCATAATTAAAATGTCCTAACATCTCATGCCATGCATTTTATGACTCAATAATATAAACGAAAGTTGTAGCTTTATTATTAGCACTGTGTCGATTGACAGTCATTACATTGAACTTGAAAAGGCCCTCAGTGAGGTATTATTTTCCTACATAAACATCATTTTTGGTCAATACAAACTTGTCAAAAACAAATACAAGCTTAAAACCATTCTTGCTAAGGAGAGAGCCCGAGACCAAGTTCTTCCGAATATCATGAACATGCAAAACATTCTTCAATGTAAGCTCCTTTCCGGATGTCATCTTCAGAACCATTGTGCCTTGTCCAACCACTCTAGAGGTAGACGAGTTTCCCATTGTCAGATGATCGTCACCATCGACCTTTTGATACGAGGAAAATATCTTGCTATCAGCACATATATAACGAGTAGCCCCTTCGGTGTGGGGTGTAACCCTCCCAAGGATTATACCCATCTCCTTATGCCCTTTAAGGCATAGAGTCTCATCTTTCTAAATTTAAGGGCATGTCCCTATATGTTTGTGTCTTTCCCATAAGGCACAACCTAAGGGATATGACAATCCTACACATAAACTATATATTTAGAGAATTTACAACATCTATAATTTAGACTTCAGGGTTTCGTACTTCTACGTGAATCTTACTATACTTTTATACTAATAAATACATGAATATTTATTGTTTAATCTTTGGTATTTAATTTAATTATGCAGTTATTAGCCCAATAATTATGATATCTGCTAGTGTACTCGATATTATACCATTAATCTTTAAAATTTCATAACTAATTCATTTTAGTCCCGTTTTCGACGATTCTTGCGTCAAAAATTTTCATTTTTCATCCAGAATTTATTAAAAATACTTCCAATCTACTTTGATAATTTTAAATTACATGCCATAATTATTCCGAACCCTAGCCTATTTCTATCAGACAGTTGGCTCACGTACCCAAAAAGATTCAATCATTTATTCAAATCATTATACGATTCTATAATCTATAGCGAGGTGTTACATCAAGTCTAAGGATCATTCATATATCATAACCAAGAGCTTTCCATAGACACGTAGGATAAACACTTCTATATAGAAACTCTTGTAACTTAGTTCGGTGGACTTGTTGTTCACACAGACACCTATATGTTACATCAAGCAATTGGACCTTACTAGTAGCCTATGAGAACATCTAGCCCTCTTCAAGTGGGTATAATAATCATCATGTTAGTCTATCTTGATTATCAATGCCCTTATTATTGATAATCTTAAGATTATGAATGTTCAAGAGTGGTAAGATCTCATAGTGTAGGTATTTCTGCAAGAACTTTCATGATAAATCTTTTTATTCAATGGAAACACACTTAGGACTTGGGATCAAACTTGAAAGTTTTTCAAATTTTTCTCTTCCTTCTCTCGAAACTGCACAGTAGTGAATTGCACTGTGCAGTTTGATAACTCCTTGAAAATGTATAATGATCGAATTACCCTTGTAATGTAGAGATTCAAATGAGATTTTGGATAGTTTCTGTACCAGTGAAACAACCTTATATAGTCCCAAAACATACCCTAAAATCCCAAAATTTGTGTTGCAATTTTGGACAATTTTGGTCTCCAAAATAGTCCCGAAAAATTCCTATACAGCCTAATATATTGTCAAAATATTGAAAATGCAGTGCAAGCTTTTCATTGTAGTTTCATGATTTGAAAAGTAGTGTTGGACAATTTTATGCTTCTGAAACAGCCCTGTTGTAGCCTCGTAATATCCCTCTACAACACTAAAATTATTACCCCAAAAATGAAATCAATGCAGCCCTAAAAAAACCCTAATATGACACATTGTAGTGAGCAAAATATTATCGTGAGAGAGAGAGTTTCACTGTCACACCCCAAGTATTTTTAGCATGATAAACACGGTCATATGGTTTACGCATGTTGTGCATTATGTTCATGTAAGGTCTTTATGTGTGTTAACCAAGACCATGGTCCAAGTATACAAGCCTTCAGAATCATTTTTGCATTTAATTAGGCACTGAAACCGGTATAACAGTTAGTACCGGTATAATGTTGTAGTAGAGCACTTGGCATAGCCTATGGAATCGGCATATCAGTGGCCCTGCATTAAAATAAGCATTCTAGAACCGACACATTGTAGGCAATGCATTTTTGCATAAGGCCCGATGATGAGCCTCGCATGGAGGCATTACCCGATAAGTTGCGAAAGTCGCGGGAAACGGACGTCGGAAAGGAAAAATCAAAAATAAATACCTTGCCCAATTTAAACTCGCTAGTTAGCCGTAGGTTCGCTCAGTCGATTCCTATTTTAAACATTAATCTGTTGGAAAATTATGACCCATAGCGTCACTATTTGTACAGATCATGATGTTGTTGTACAAAATAACTATGTAACAAAGGAGATTGCACTCTTATCATTTGTGATTAGATCACCTAGATATATAAATGATAGGAGGTCCCTATGATTCGTTCCTGGACGGAGAATGATATGAGACAGTATCAGTCCACGAAGGATAAATCATTAAATATCCCTAGTCAGAGTATTATCGAGATTGGACATCGATAAATACGTAAAAGACTAGTATTACACTTGTGCGCGTTGTGAGGGCACAATGGCATAGTTCCCATATATTTGGGTATAGGATACTCATACAAGTGTAATAGGAGGTTGTGTTTTATCGATGGTATGGAAACAGCTTCGCTCTGGATAGACCCCCTCGGAATTCCATTGGTAGTATGACTATGTGTCTATGGAAGTCCGAAATCAAGGTAGGTGTATTTGGTCTTAACCTGAGACTTGCAACACTAATACTTGCGACAATCAATATACTTTGGTTGCGGTCGTCCAGAGCTTTAACATGTTCTGTGTACGCCAATGCTGGGTATATTGAGAATCGTAGTGTGTTGGGTGTGATGTCAAGACGGAAGTATCACTCCAGTCATATGGAGATGATGGTCACGTAGGATACGGTACTAGTACTCTTCAGTACTGCAGTCATCGGGATAAAATGACAAGGTCATGTTTATCCGATTATAGAGACTAGTTACCAGACATCCGACATGTGCTTCGTACGGGGCAGACACAATTCCAGCCCCAGGCCTAGAACGTGATCATCAGATACTGGACAGAAATACGCAATACTACGTATACTACGCCTGATATAGATCCTTATTCCTGTAAGGATATTTCTGGAGAATTGGGTAGGCATGGCGCTTTGCTAGAAGCCAATATTGTCTTCTAAATTGGTACAAACGTAGTACTTGGTACTTACGTGTTTGGATAGTCCGACGACCGAATTTACTGCCAACATATCCAGGGATCTCATGGGTCGCTTCCCGAAGATTCACCTATGACGTATGACTCGCACTCTAAATTAATCTGGGATTAATTAGAAGAGAGAGAAAATTAATCTGGGATTAATTACGGAGATATTTTATCTGGGATAAAATATCATTTAAAGAGAGAGAACGATTAATATGGAATTAATCGATAAATTAATATATTTGATATATTAAACGAAATTGGATTTCGACGCGGAATTAAAATTAGATTTTAATTCGGGCGAACGAATTAATTTAGAATTAATTCGTTAGCGACGTGTATAGTAATTATGCTTGGCATGATTATTTAATTAAATTAGATTTAATTACGTCGCAACGGAAAATTCGTTAATTTGGAATTAACGAACCCAAGCCCCGGGATTATTTGCGAGCGCATTCGCATTTCAAATTCGAGTGCAGCACGCAAGTCAAATCAAGCGTCAAATCACTAGTCGCTTCTAGCGTCACATCATTCGTCAATCAATTGATGGATGTCTTTCACTTTGAGTGATTGACGCAAGTCACTATTCATGATTGATGGAAGTGATGTGAGTGGTTGGTGCCATTAAGGCTTGACTTTTTGAAAGCCAAATTCATTCCAAATGAATTTGAAATTCACATTTGAGTATTTAATACACAAATTTGGAACCAACAAAGAAAACTCTCTTTTTCTCTCATCTCTCTCTCTCACACGCCCAAGGAGGCAAAAATTGCTCACTGGTTTCTGTCAAAGCCGTGAGTAAGGTAAGCATGAGTGTGTGGTTTTTGTGGCAAAAAATCATAAGAGCTAGCACTCCGAGAGACATGCGAAGGTGATAAGGAAGTCTACCCATGAGCCGGGAATTGTTCGATGAAGCTTGGAGCTTGACGAATGACCAATACCGAGCCAAAACCAGTGAACTGTCACAGCTCACTGCCGAATGCAGTGAAGAGGAGAAGAAAAGTTTTGTTCGTCAAAGTGTCGCTCAACCGATCGATGTGAGTATTCCGTAACTTTTTCGATTTGTATTCGCACATATTTCATGCTTGTTTATGATCTTGGGACCTTGATAGAAACCAACAATAGTATCAGAGCAAGGTTTGAGCATGAAATTGATTTAGGGTTAAAATTTGGATAAAATGTTTTCAACCATGATTTGGTTGAATTGGATTATTGAGTATGCTTAAAACATGTTGAATTGAAGTTTGATTGGATCAATTTCATGAAATTGGATTGGATCAATTTTTTGCCCAAAATTTGGTGTTGGCCGAATACAACTAGCCCTAAATGTCTTGGTGATTTTTTGATTTTTGATCATTGGATGACTTGAATCAATTGGGAATGTTGATTTAATATTGATTGTGGATTCAATTAGATTGAAATCGAAATCGGTTTAAAATTCCCTATGATTGCCGAGAGTTATAAACATGTAATTGGGTTTGATTTTAATCAAAATGTGTTGGACATGTGATGATTAAAATGAGCATGATTATTTGTATAAATTTATGTTTTAGAAATATACACTTTAGGTTAATTAAATGTGAAATTGGATTTTTTTGTATTTAATTAATTGGGCCTTAAAATTGGATTTGGGCTTTAATGTTGTAAATTGGCTTATTGGGCTTTGTTGTACAAAATTGGGTTTAGGCAAAATTGGTTGGATCCAATTAGGCCCAAAACCGCCTCCATAAAGCCCAAATGCGACTTAATGGACCTTTAAAGTTTAATTGGGCCTAATGGGCCAAAATTGATTTCTGGGCTTATGGGGTAATTCCCGGATTGGATTTTGGTTATTCGGTTTGACCCGAGTTGACCAAAAGTCCACGCCTTAAAGAAATTAATTAAAAGCCCATTGGACTTTAATTAAATTGACGTTGGACGTTAATCGGGCTTTGAGACCCGTTGCGATTAAATTTGGAATTTAAGTCGTAAAAGTTCATTATTAAAGTGTAGTATTTAATTTGGAATTAAATATGCGAATTAGAATTGAATGCATATTAAATTGGATTTAATGATGTAATTTAATTTAATTCGAGAATATGTACTTTGAGTACTTATTCGCAATAACGAGTTTGACTCGAGCAAAATCAAATCGTTGTTTGAACATTGGATGATCACTAATTATCAGATTAATTAATTTGATTAGATTGATTGATAACATGCTTGTGTGAATACATGGTTGTGATGCATGAATAATGTAATCGGATGGATATTAGATGGGTGGGACAATTTTAGAAATTGTTGTAATAAATTTGATTTATTAAATTGGACCTGCGTGTCCAGCTTATTACCTCATATTCTTTGTATTCTCTTATCACATATTCCCCTCAATGTAAATGAGGTTTCTTTAGAAGTATAGTGTAACAGGTAGAAGTAATACATGTGCTAGCCGGAGAGAGAAAGGAGAGAGATTTGATCTAGGATCAATGTGTAAAGTATCCATCCGCATATCATTATTATTTTATCATACACGCTTTATTATGTGTAAAGAATGCATGTTTAAGGGTGTATGATGATGAGACCTTAACAAAGATAATAAATTGGTTGCCAAATTGCACTCAAAAAACCCTCGCAAAATATTAAGCGTCTTTCCTTCCAATGAGTGATTCTCACTCAAGATCCGAGACTGGCATTGGCTTGTTGGCCAAAGTCAAGGCCTTTGTCCGTCGAGGATGTGTTTGAATCACGAAGACTTTGTTCCATATTGGTGTCTTGTCCAAGTTGTGGTTTGTTGGCCAAATTCAAGACCAGTTCTTGTCCATCGACATTGATTACGAAGCTTTCCATGGTCAATGGGTCGCTCTTGACTGGGATCACTAAGTTTGTTGTGCCAAAGCCAAGGCTTAGTTGATTCAGAGGAAAAAGGTTAGGTAATACATTGGATGTATTGGCATATATAAGATATATGTTTCGGAATTGGATGTCCCCTACCGGATCTAGGAATTGGATTGGATCCAATCGATCTTATAGATCTACCTAGTTAATTATCATACAATTTGTTGGCCAAAGTCAAGATTGTGTGATGTTTAACGGGATCCTAGCCCACTAGGAAACACGGTTTCCCTACTCGACAGAGGGTTAGAGGCTCGCCGAAAAATAGTGGGAGGTAAGAATTGAATTTGCAATATTCGTTAATTACTGCCATACGCGCTCATTCAAATATCATTCGTCGTATAAATTAAATGTTAGTTGGACTAATATTTAAATGTTGTTTTAATAAATAGTGGGTCTATATTCAAACTATTCATTTATAGTTGATTTTATAATTGGATTATAGTAATCAATATAATTGATTTTAATCTATTATTATTTATAATTGATTAAATAGTTGGACTATTATAATCATTATAATAAATAGTACATAAATCTTTGATTAATAGTTGGACTATTAAAATCAAGATAAAATTGAAAAATTGACATTTAAAACATAATCCTAAGGAAAATGTATTTAAATGGTTTAATTTTCAAAATTGGGAATAATTTCAGGATGGTCATGGAAAATAATAAGTTACTTTATTTGATAAAATAACATATTATGTCGAAGCCCGGAGTTAAGCAAATAGTAGAGCATAATCTTTGGGAATTTATGTGATGATAACTTAAGTGCTTAATCCATTAAGCTTGTCGCAGTAGACTCCTTAATTTCTGAATCAGAACTAAGGATTAGATCCTTAAAGTATGATAAAGAATTGAAGGATCTTCATAAATCTATACTTAGATTTTAGAAGTACTAAATTGCAATACTACTTAATTCTTGGAGAGTTAATGACTATTCTCAAGGAGACAAAGTCAAAGTTTGCAATTAGGCAAGTAGCGCAAGACGCACCTTACTTCGATATTCTAGAAGGCCAAGGCTTGTCCAAAGGCTTCTGGAATGTGAAAAATGGGCAAAGGCAAAATCATTATAATCTTCTGGAAGATAAATGACATATCCCAAAATGTCTGCCTAAATTGTGGCAAAAAGGATCGCGGAAGCGTGACTGCCGTTTGAACAAAGCAGACATGAAGGAATTGAAGACGAGCAAGGCTCTGACTTCAAATATGTTTGTCAAAATTATATTCACTACTAGTATTAAAATTGGATTTTTTAATACTTAGTGTGATACATAAATATATATTGATGTTCAGAATATATTTTGAACATGATACTGACTTCAATCGAGATTAATCTGTGATTGGAAACGGGACGAAAGTCGCTATTTCAACCGTAGATACCTAAGTTTAGGAACTACCTTCGGGTGTGTACTTAAATTAGAAACTATTATAATGTAACTAGTTTGACTAGATACATCATCTCTATATCAGTGTTTAACCCGCTGCGGGTGAACCTTTATATTCTAGAACACTAAAGTGTTTCATTATATAAAGATGATATTGAGATAAACACATTAGATGTGAATAACAGAATTTATATTTTGAATATAAATAAATCTCAAACGTATACATGACAAACAAACAGCTCAAACTGATTTGATCAGAGAAACTAATTTGTGGCATTGTTGTCTAGGACACAACTAAACAAGAATCGTATATCCACACTTTTGAAGAGTGGGTACTCGGACTGATTTGATCATATTCAAATATAGTCTACGAATCTAGTTTATTGGGCAAAGTGCCTAAAACACCTTTACTTGGTAAAAGTACAAATGCCACCGATCTGTTAGCCCTAATTCATAGTGAAGCAAGTGGGCCCATGTCTAGCAAGGCTAGATATGGATATGAATATTTCGTGACCTTTATAGATGTGGCATCGCATTAGGGTTATGTGTTTCTATTGAAACACAAATCAAAAACTTCTATAGTTTCGACATGAAATAGACAAACAGATCGGCTAAAGTATTAAACTGTCACGGTAAGACCGTAATGGAAAATACTTAGGCAATAAGTTTCTAATATACTTGAAAGAGTATAGTATTCTTTCAAATAGGCCTCCTCCCGGAACATGTCAGTTTGACAGTGTGTCCGAACAGAGTAACCGAATTTTGTTAGGCATGATAAGGTTAATCATGAGTCGCTCTGAGCTACCATTTCCTTCAACGGATAAGCCATAAATAGTGCAGAACTTATTTTGAATAAGGTTTCATAAAAATCTGTTTGACAGATTTCATATTAGATATGAACAGGAAGAAACCGGGTTTCTCATTCCTGATAATTTGGGTATGCTAGGCATATATTTGGATGATACCAAACTAAAACCCAATTGGATAAGTGCCAATTGTCGGTAATCCTAGGGATACCAAAGTATTGTACTTATATAACTCACTTGGAACAATGTAATTGTTGCTCACCATGCGGTTTTCCTAAAAGGAATACCGATATGCAGTGGTAAGTGGGAGGATAGTAAAACTCGATGAAAATCGGAGTAATACTGTTCAAGGTACCGAATCTTAATGGAACACAAATAGTTCATCTACGATGAAACTATACCATAATCTTCGAATACATAAGAACCACGTATGTTGGAGAGATTCAGAAAACAACCTGGGGTATGTGTTTCTGATCTCAACTCATAAAGATGTCAATCTTTTGAGGAATACCAACTGACTACGTATGAGGAAGTGATACAAGGTATCGACTCCCTAATTATGGAAAAGTGCCAAGAATCCGAAATGGATTCCATGTATATCAACTATGTTTTGATACTAATTGATGTACCGCAAGGCATTGTGCCTACTGGTACTGTATATGTCTTCAAGGAAGACATACATGGATGGCAACATACCAACGTATAAAGCTAGGCTTTTAGCGGAAAGGTATCGTTATCAACATTTTGTTGATTACGATTCAACCTTTCAACTGTTGCCATGGTAAATCCATTTGGATAATGCTTGCTAATGCTGCATGTTTCATTTATGAAATATGACAGCTTAACGGGAAAATCACTTTCCTGAAAAGGAAACCTTTTGGAGGATGTTTAAAACATCTTGTCGGTTTTGTCGTACCAAAACTAGCAAACAAGGTTTGCGGGTTATTCGATCCATGTTTGGATTGAAGCAAACATTAGGTTCTTGGAATTATCGTTTTGATGTAATCATAATGGTTTATGATTTAATTCAAAACGAAAATGATTCTTATGTATATAAGAGGGTTAGTGGGAGCGCACTGACAGTGGCTGTCCTATAAAATAATGATAATATGTCATTTCTTGGAAATGATATTCCCATAATAACAATCGGTGAAAGCTTGGCTTTCGAGAAAAACTCTCTGAGAAACCATACATTGAAAAATGTACGCGACCTGATGTCTCATACGCTTTGAGCATATGGATTCACAAATAGACCAATCCAAGTGATAGTCATTGGATTAATGTTAAGAACATACTTAGTATCTTAGAGATCTAAGGATGCTGTCTTAATCTATGGAGATGGAGAACTTGAAGTGACTGGGATCACTGTAGCAAGTTTCATAAACCGATAAGACGACTAAAAGTCGCAAACGGTACTATACAGTTTGAATAACGGAACATTGAGCTGGAAATCTTCCAAGCAAGATACTATTACCAAATAAACAACAAATGTAGGTTATTGCTGCAGCTGAGGCGGCAATAGAAGTCTTCTGGGTCGATAATAAATCTAATTAGATTAGATATAATTCTGTTAGCAGCTAAGCTAGGCTTGAACACAGGCTAAAGAATTAATGGTCTCATCAACGATCCATATACATACTCTGATATTCATCTGATTCGTTCGGATCATACATCGTGGCGATGTGATGTTCGAATAAATCGCATCAGATGATAATCATGCAAATCCACTGACGAAAGCATTTTCTCATCAGTTTGAGCCAACCGTACATAGTTCGGGTGTAAGACACTCGAGTGACTGGCTATAGGCCAAGTGGGAGGTTGTTGGACAATTATGACCCATAGCGTCACTATTTGTACAGATCATGGTGTTGTTGTACAAATTAACTATGTAACAAAGGAGATGGCATTCTTATCATTTGTGAGATCACCTAGATATATAAATGATAGGAGGTCCCTATGATTTGTTCCTGGATGGAGAATGATATGAGACAGTATCAGTCCACGAAGGATAAATCATTAAATATCCCTAGTCAGAGTATTATCGAGATTGGACATCGATAAATACGTAAAAGACTAGTATTACACTTGTGCGCGTTGTGAGGGCACAACATCATAGTTCTCATATATTTGGGTATATGATACTCATGCAAGTGTAATAGGAGGTTGGTGTTTTACCGATGGTACGGGAAACAGCTTCGCTCTGGATAGACCCCCTCGGAATTCCATTGGTAATATGACTATGTGTCTATGGAAGTCCGAAATCAGGGTAGATGTATTTGGTCTTAACCTGAGACTTGCACCGCTAATACTTGCGAAAATCAATATACTTTGGTTGCGGTCGTCCAGGGCTTTAACTGGTTCTGTGCACGCCAATGCTGGGTATATTGAGAATCGTAGTGTGTTGGGTGTGATGTCAAGATGGAAGTATCACTCCAGTCATATAGAGATGATGGTCACGTAGGATACGGTACTAGTACTCTTAAGTACTGCAGTCATCGGGATAAAATGATAAGGTCATGTTTATCCGATTATAGAAACTAGTTACCAGATATCCGACATGTGCTTCGTACGGGGCAGACACAATTCCAGCCCCAGGCCTAGCACGTGATCATCAGATACTGGACAGAAATACGCAATACTACTTATACTACGCCTGATATAGATCCTTATTCCTGTAAGGATATTTCTGGAGAATTGGGTAGGCATGGCGCTTTGCTAGAAGCCAACCTTGTCTTGTAAATCGGTACAAACGTAGTACTTGGTACTTACGTGTTCGGATAGTCCGACGACCGAATTTACTGCCAACATATCTGGGGATCTCATGGGTCGCTTCCCGAAGATTCACCGATGACGTATGACTCGCACTCTAAATTAATCTGGGATTAATTAGAAGAGAGAGAAAATTAATCTGGGATTAATTACGGAGATATTTTATCTGGGATAAAATATCATTTAAAGAGAGAGAACGATTAATTTGGAATTAATCGATAAATTAATATATTTGATATATTAAACGAAATTGGATTTCGACGCGGAATTAAAATTAGATTTTAATTCGGACGAACGAATTAATTTAGAATTAATACGTTAGCAACGTGTATAGTAATTATGCTTGGCATGATTATTTAATTAAATTAGATTTAATTACGTCGCAACGGCAAATTCGTTAATTTGGAATTAACGAACCCAAGCCCGAGATTATTTGCGAGCGCATTCACATTTCAAATTCGAGTGTAGCACGCAAGTCAAATCAAGCGTCAAATCGCTAGTCGCTTCTAGCGTCACATCATTCGTCAATCAAGTGATGGATGTCTTTCACTTTGAGTGATTGACTCAAGTCACTATTCATGATTGATGGAAGTGATGTGAGTGGTTGGTGCCATTAAGGCTTGACTTTTTGAAAGCCAAATTCATTCCAAATGAATTTGAAATTCACATTTGAGTATTTAATACACAAATTTGGAACCAACAAAGACAACTCTCTCTTTCTCTCATCTCTCTCTCTCTCACGCCCAAGGAGGCAAAAATTGCTCACTGGTTTCTGTCAAAGCCGTGAGTAAGGGAAGCATGAGTGTGTGGTTTTTGTGGCAAAAAATCACAAGAGCTAGCACTCCGAGAGACATGCGAATGTGATAGGGAAGTCCACCCATGAGCCGGGAATCGTTCAATGAAGCTTGGAGCTTGATGAAGGACCAATACCGAGCCAAAACCAGTGAACTATCACAGCTCACTGCCGAATGCAGTGAAGAGGAGAAGAAAAGTTTTGTTCGTCAAAGCGTCGCTCAACCGATCGATGTGAGTATTCCGCAACTTCTTCGATTTGTATTCGCACATATTTCATGCTTGTTTATGATCTTGGGACCTTAATAGAAACCAACAAAATCTTGGCCCAAAGCCCATACGCACCCATCCAAAGCCCATACGCACTCATCCAAAGCCCACATGCATAACCCTAACCCTAATGCACCTCTATAAAACATGACCTAAACCAAACCCTAAGGCTAAACTCTTCATGCCTCCTTCTCCCTCATCAATTCACTAACAAAAAGAAAACCCTAAAAAAACACAGTCTCTCTCTCTGCTCCCAAAGCTCCCTCTCTCTTCTTCCCATCAAACCCACGCCAAAAATAAATAAAGAAAACAAAAAAACCCTAATCCTCCTTAACGACTCGGCAGCCTACCCTCTCTCACGACGTCACCCAAAAAAACAGCACAACTCTCTCTCTCTCTGAACCACGCCTCCATCTCTTCTCTCTCTCCACCCTCATATGGCCCTCATCTATTCTCTCTCTCTTTTTAACCTAGTCGGCATCAAACCACAGCCAGCCACTGACCGAATAACAACAAACAAATCTAGCATTCAATCGGCACCCCTCTCTCCTTCCTGACATATAACTCACGACATAACCACCAAAAAACCATAATATCCTCTCTCTCTCTCTCTCTCTCCTCTCTCTCGCCTCTCCCTCTCGCCTCTCTCAACCCTCATCTCTTTCTTCAACTGACACTGTCAACACACACACAAAAGAACACACATGAAACCACCATCACTCTTCTATTCTCTCACACACTCACAACACCAAATAAACCCTAAGCTATTTCTCTCTCTTCTCACGGTACTTCAAAACCACTAACAAAAAAAACCCTATTTCTGACTTTTCTTACAACCAAACCGACAACAATCAACTAGCAAAATCAAAACAAATAAGCCAGCCAACAAACGCCAAACAATATGTAGCCTTGACGTGAACTCCAGCAACCAAACTGCCTCACCAAAGAGACATACAGCCATCCACACACGAAAAAGCCCTAGAAGAGACGCGGCATGAATGATCATCAACCCTATGCATCTCTACCATTCTTCTCATTTAAAAAACCGTGAAGAACACAAAACAAAGATCAAGCCAAAACAAAACAGCCCTCCACCCACGTGAAAACCAACACAGAGCCGTGAACCCTAGGTAAACAATCAATAAACAAACCCCGAAGTCAACCGACCAGGCCCAACCGTGAACAACAATAGAAAAAGAAAGCCCTATGAGACCGAAACAAAGGGAAAACCATGAAGAAACAAACAAAACAAAGTGGCGAAGTATATAATCTAAGTGGGCCTTACTTGTCACGTTTGAATTTGGAGTTAGTGGAGTTGCACGTGAATGGAATAAACGCTGACCAAAGGGAGCATCCCCAAATAAATAAATAAAAAGAAACAAAGGACCAGCACCGAAAACCAGAAAAAACAACAAAAAATAACCAGGGGACCAGTGGCGTGAAACCAATAATCAGAAGCAGAAACAGTAAGCTGTGAATCAGAAACAGCGAGATCTGGACGCGAAACAGCAGGCCATGCGATCCACCATAGGTGATCGACTTTGGCCAAAGATTTAAGAATCATGACTTTACTAATATGGATACCTAAACCCCTTATGGTACACATATGGGTCGGCGGATCCTATCTTGCTTCGCACTTGATTACTGAGTGCATCGGTCTACACCCAACGAACATCTAGAGGCCAGACCATGAAAGGTTTCTGACATACATGACATCAAAGTGTGGAGGATCTCACACAAAATCAATGCTATCCTATAGTCAAAGGATTACATATGCTACTCGACTCGAGGAGATTCCTATTGACGGTGGTGTGTACATCCAACTATTAGGAATCGCTTATGAGTTATTCAGTATTCGCTTCAACGAATACCCACATGTCTATATGAGTTTCCAAAACTCATGGTACATCCAGTTAAACCATTAGAACTCCAATTCCAATATACGACATGTGCTAGTCTTCTAGGTTATAGGAATTCGACCGTATTCCAAAACCAACGACTAGGAATATTTGCTTTAAGAATAGTTTACACCCAGTGTCAAGACTATTTTAAGGTCGATGTCATTCTTAGCATATCTATACATCAATCTATGAAATGAAAAATGTAGTTATTTTATTAATAAATAATAAAATATATAAATCAGATTGGTACTCCAAGCACCAACTCCATCAGGTGCCTCTGTAGTTCTGTGGTTTCCGTTATTTGCCATCGTTCTTGTTGCTTTTCATACTTTTTCCCCACAGATGATGCCGACTGTTAACAGCTGATTTTCGTTCCAGGGGTAATTCGGGAAAAACCACTCCTCGAACAAATCTCCATCAAAAGATGGAAAACACACAGACAAAACAAATGGTTTAACGTGGTTTGGCTGGATGGTCCCAACCTACGTCTATGGGCACAAAAGAAGAAAGACTTTTATTACCACATAGAGTCGGACCGACCTCTCTCTAACTCTAGCTCGGCTGACCGGCCTCTTATTAGCTCTTGCTTACACTTAGCTTTTTCCTCTCTATTACAAGTGAATAAATAAATTAGCCAACCCCTTACAATAAGTTCTCAACCCCTTTATATACTAGGACAAATCCCACTATTCTGCCTGCTCATGACGTCAGCCACGCTTCCTTATCATTATTGTTCATTACTCGTACGTTACACCCGTTAACCCTTGTTTGTACGTTACACCCATCAGCCTTTACTCGTACGTTATTGCTCATTACTCGTACGTTACACCCATCCATCGGTCTGGCGACTCTAGGTTTCATGTAGGGCTTATGTCATCCATACATATGGAAACGATTCAGCAGCCCCGACCTAGGTAGGTCGGCATACCGAGGTGATCAGTGTTGGATCATCTTCCTCTCTTCTTAATCGGGTCGAGTCGGTCGGGTCGGTCTTTAGGTGTGTTGTAGTGATGTTTGAATCTGACAACCCCTCATCAGGTTGGGCCAGTCTTCTTCTGCACAAATATTACTGAATCTGATCCCTAACATCAGGTCGGTCTTTGCAGATATTCTTGTGTTGTCGAATCATTTGGTTCTGCCCTCGAGTTGCCTTCTTGCATTTCGGGCTCAGATCCTTATGTCCGACCGCTCATCTTTGCAATGACTTTAACCTTTTGTCTGTTAACTGCAATCCTCATTCTACCCTTATTAGAGATTCTGACTTATTGGAAGCTGAAAACCACATCAACCTATTGCAATGAAAATAGTATCGCGAAAAAATATGTGGATGATAAGTGAATTAACTAAATGATAAATATTATTTGTTAAAATAAAATAATATCACTAACCTTCCAATGCGAGAGCCTCCGATTATATTAATGGTGGTGAAATCTCTTTAGTTTTACAAATCCCAAAGTCTCCATTTCCAATTATAATTTCACTGATCATAAGTTAGGGTTCTTCTTGTATAAATAATTAAAATAAAAAAAATTATATTAATAGGTTATTTTATAAATATATATGAAAGTAGAAGGTTAAAATTGTAAAACTCAATTGTTTAACCACAAATGGACCGGATCGAGATTTGGGCCGGCTCATTTCTGATTTGACCAACAATTTTTACCCAAAAAAAAGGAGCGCCTCTCCCATATCTCTTCCCTCGACGCTTACAGTACTATCACCTGCATTTAGCTTCTTTTTATTACAAACGCTAAACTCTAAGTAGCCATTCCTCCGCTGCCGCCCATCCGTCGCCGCTGCCGCCCGTGCGTCGCCGCTGCAATCTCCGCCGACAGTTGTCGCGAAGGTAAGTTCTGCTGCTTGTATTTTTTTTGTTTCCAGTTATAATAGTTAATTAAATTGTGACAATAGTTTACTCAGCTCACTTTAAACTAAATATATTTTAATTTTAAGATTTTATAACATATAATTATGCTTTTAAATATTAATTACTTTATGTTTTTTTTCCTTCTTATTTTTGTTTTTCAGGCTCTTGTCGAGTAATATACTGCCTCCATTCAATTAGCTATATAATTGAATTGTCAGTTATTGAACCCCGATGGCTCCTTTAACACTTGCTGTTGATGCAAAAACCACTTCAGGTAAGTGACCATATTTATATAAATTAGAGCCAATTTTTATTGATTAATTTCATTAATTTTGATTTAGTAATATACTAATTGATTATCATTTTATTGGATTTAATTTTAATTAGTTCAAAATGTTGACACAGGTATAAAATTGTAATTTTAGTTGAATGTAAGTTTACCTATTAATGATGGTGATCACTGATCAAACAGCATTAGCTACGTCTCATCTCTTGACGAGTCCTGACCCTGTCATATGTCGTTTGGTTTTTGAGAATGTTGTGTTCAATCTGAGCACTGAATTTCAGTTTGCATTGGTATTGGTTTGTTATGGTAAACAGTAAAACATGCTGAATGCTTCTAAAATTTCAAGAATGAGGTTCCTTTATGGGAAGAATGCGAGGCAATTTACTTACATTAACTCAATACTTAGAAATGTTTGTTATTCAGACTGTTTTTTTTTGGTAGTCAATTTGTCTATTTCATTGTTAATTTTCTCTTATTAATACAATTTATCTTTATTTCTTATGAAAAAAATAAAAGGAAAAAATATATATACATAATTTTGAACACTGTTGTTTATTCTTTAAACAGATGGTTTGTTTTTGCAGATGCATCCAATCGGAAAATGCAAAACTTGCAGCTGGAAACAAAGAAGTCGTTTGCATCTGTTAGCATGGGTGAAGAAAAACCATTTGATTTCTTTCGTGTTTTATTTGGTATGTGCAGTTTATTTTTAAGTTTTATATGTGATGGTGATGGATATAGATTATTGTTGAAGTTGGATGGATGAAAAATGGTTTGTATTTGAATTTGTGGTTGACAATGCAAGTGCTTCAAAACTTGTACAGTTGATGACGTTGTTCATGGGCCTCTGGTGTAAAATGTATTTATGCGAATCCAAGTGCGAATTGAGGGTAACTTTATTTAGGGTTGCTAACATATACATTTGCTTTCTCTCCAACTATTTCTCTTCCTACAACCCCCCACTCTCTCTCGCGGTCTCGCCATACACTCATATGTTTGATGTTTTAGTCAGATTGATATGCTCAGATACACTCTGGTTATAGAGGTTTTGTTAAGTCATTTTATGTTTGTTTACTTGTTATCCATGTGGAAGAGGAAGTAACCTGATTTGGGTCAATGCACGGGAGGCATGTCTTGAATTATGTAGAAGGCAAGATTGATAATTTTCACTTAAAAGCAAAGCGAGTGTATTGGACTTTCCTTCTATCGTTGATTGGCTAGAAATTTTAAGTGGCAAGTTCTGTGAAATCTTATGTCTAGAGAGTTTTCTCCACTTGGTTCAATTGGTCCTTAATTGTGTATCAGAAACTGTAGTCAGCATTATGTTTATCAACAGTGAACTTGTATATAACAAAAGCATGTTTATATTATTGCCGTGTCCAAATGCTATGATGAGTTTTTGAAGGAAAGAAACCTCTATATTCTTTTTCTTTAATCTATAAATTTTGGGAGACATTATTACAGAGTTTGCAATGCCTTTGTTCCACAAAATGAGAGAAAACCAGATCTTGCTGCAATGCTGCTCACATGAAAAGTTTGTCAAATGTCGTTTTCATGTACTCTTATTAGTGTGACCAGTTTTGCAGAGGGTGTTATAGCAGGAGGTACAGCTGGTGTAGTGGTTGAAACAGCATTGTATCCTATTGATACCATAAAGACACGGCTACAGGTTAGTTACCTATGTAGTGAGGGACTTATTTAATTTTGGGCAGGAGATGGATATAAATTGATGAAAGATGCCCGTTCTTTGTTGATTTCTGTTATACATTTTCTTTGTTTTAAAAAGATGCACTTTCTTCTAGATTTTGTATATGAATTTAGCCAATTTCCCGGGGGAATCAGATTCTTCCTTATTCCTATAAGCTATGAAACCCATAACTTAGAGACTAGCTTGTTTATGAAACTTACTTTTGTATCTATTTTTTAGGCTGCTCGTGGTGGTGGAAAAATAAATTTCAAGGGCCTTTATTCTGGATTGGCCGGAAATCTTGCTGGTGTCTTACCGTAAGACCTTTGAAATGCATAACTTCCATGTTTTTCCAATTTCTAGGAGTCATGCTTGAGCTTGATCTAATTGTTTTTTACGCAATTAGGAATCATATTATGAGCTTCTTTTTTTGTCTTATAGATGTAGAAATTGGCCTAAAGCATTATTTAATCAAATATTATGTAGCAAATTATTCTGGTTTTGGTCTCTGTGGGTTATTTCTCTCTTTCTCTCTCTCTCTTTTTTTCCCTCTCTTTTGATCTACCTATCATTAATTCATAATGAATTGTAGATTCTTGATCCTCCGGCCTCTTAAATTGTATATGTTACGCAAATACATTACATTTTGTATCTGGAATAAGCTGGACCTAGGTTTTTGTCAACACATTATAACTTCAAGAATCAATATCTACATCTGCAGGCTTTCAAATTCATATTTAGTGGTTCATGGGTTACAATTGCCAGAATACTGGTTTAGGAATGTCTTTGCCATTTCCTGTCTTAGTTCTACTAATTTACTGGCACATGCAGACCCTGTGTATAGGAGATACAGGAAACAAGGACAATTTTGTTTGAGCTTATGTGCTGTTATTAATGAATATGTAGTAAGAGAATATTGTTAGTAGTTAGGTAATAATATACGGTAAAGATTGTATTCAGTAAATATCTCTAGAGAACCTTGTTAAATCATTATTTTGCAGTTTTATTACTCTGTGTGTTAGTGATATGAACTCTTACTTGTTTGCTTAGATTGCATATGTTTATGCAAATACATTACATTTTGTATCTGGAAATCTGGAATTAGTTGGACCTAGGTTTTTGTTAACACAATGTAACTTCAAGAATCAATATCTACATCCGCAGGCTTTGAAGTTTATATTTAGTGGTTCATGGGTTACAATTGCGAGGGTACTGGTTTAGGAATGTGTTTGCCATTTCCTGTCTTAGTTCTACTAATTCACTGCGCATACAGACCCTGTGTATGGGAGATACAGGAAACAAGGACAACTTTGTTCGAGCTTATGAGCTATTATTAATGAATATGTAGGAAAAGAATATTGTTAATAATTAGTTAATTAAATCTGGTAAAGATTGTATTCAGTAAATATCTCTAGAGAACCTTGTTCAATCATTATTTTGCAGTTTTATTACTTTGTGTGTTAGTGATATGAACTCTTACTTGTTTGGTTGGCTTGGCTGTAATTCTTTTTCCATTTGTGTACAGGGCCTCTGCCTTATTTGTTGGTGTGTATGAACCTACAAAGCAGAAATTGTTACAGATCTTTCCTGAAAATCTTAGTGCTGCTGCTCATCTGGTAAGGGATCTTTAATTATTTCTATCTTGGGCCAGCTATCTGTAGATGCACTTCTTTCTTATAGTCTCCACACTTTCTCCATGGAATAGAAGTCTGCCACATTTGTATTTTTCCTTCCCTCCAGTTTTATAATCATCTTTTTATCCAATGGGATAAAAAGTCTGTATCGTACATTTGTTATTTGCCCAGTTCTGCTGTCTTCGTTTATCTGTTATATCAGTCACCCAGAACGTTCCGGAACATCTTGTCTGTTATTCTGAATTATATAGTCCAATAATTACCTGAAATTTGTTTTGCTTAAACTGACATTTACCCAAAACTCTATATTTTTCCTTTTTATGAATATCCATTTCTTCAATAAGATTGTTGAATTTATGCAGACAGCAGGTGCCATAGGAGGATTTGCCGCTTCACTTATTCGTGTTCCGACAGAGGTAGATTTTGCTACTTGTGCACTTTTATATTTAGAACAACCTTACTAGCCCTCCATTTTTTGGGTTAAGTTTTCTCCTTTAACAATCTGCAGGTTGTTAAGCAAAGAATGCAGACTGGGCAATTTGCTTCAGCTCCTGATGCAGTCCGGCTTATTGTTTCCAAGGAAGGATTTAAGGGTCTTTATGCAGTATGTGAACTTTTCCTTCCTCCTCTGTCCCACCATTTTGCGTGCTCACACCCATCCCTATTTTGGATATAATCTGAACCTCTATTTTGTTGGACATAACTATTTTAATCATTAACCTTGCTTTTGGAGATTGTATTATTTATTTTATGAGTGCATTCTTTTATTTTGTTTTCATTCTTTTTGTTTTGTTCTTTGTATCTGTGGCTTTTATTTCCTGGCCTGCAAGCTTATGGTTATTGCATTTTGTTAACTAATTTGTATGTGATTTGAGAAACATCTTTGAGATCGCAGGGATATGGATCTTTTTTATTGCGGGATTTGCCCTTTGATGCAATACAATTCTGCATCTATGAGCAGCTTCGGATAGGTTATAAGGCTGCAGTAAGCTCCCTGCTTTGCATAATTTCATGTTTTACAATTGCAACAATTAAGGAATGTGTTCTTTTATTATAATCGCTTTTGAATGTTTCTGCTCCTTCAGCCGTGGAACATGCATGCTCTTTTTACAAGTAGTGATTTGGTTACAATTCCATGAGTGTAGGAGGCTAGGAGCGGTTAGTTCTTGTGAATAATAACTTAATCACAGAATATTAAAGGGTAGGAATAGGGATCTTACTTATTATGGGCTTATGTGGGAATTGCAACAAAATCTTGAAGGCTCTATAAGAAGAGCACAATTGAAACTAAAATTTGTTGAAACTAGGAACGTTTTTACCATGTAGTTGGGTGATTATGCATTTAGGTTGGACACATCCTTATTATATCTAAGCTCAAAATTGGACCAAACTTATCGCTATGGTTCTATTTTTGGTTTACCTGCCAACATTGTGTGAAGAATATACCTTATGTTGTTTATCTAGTCTACGATTATCATCATGCGTGAAATTTGGAAACAGTTTATGCTTGGACTAAATATGGAGTCATATATATCCAAAAGGGGTGAGTATACCTTGTTATTGTCCATTATCTTATGTGAGAATCAATACCTGTGTGGCTATGTCATTTGGAAATCTCAACACAGACATTGTCATTGATAAGGCTGTAACATAGGATTTGTTCATTTTGCTGTAAAACAATTTCTGTAAGTATAACATTTTCCATGAAAATCATTTTACGGAAAGGAAAGTGTTTTCCGGTGTTTGGTTATCGCTTGAAAACATTTTCCGGAAAGTGTTTTTAGATGTCTAGCACGTCTAGGGATGGTAAAAAAGTCTGGAACCAACCTGGATCCGCAAAACCCAGGTCCGAAAATACTCTAGTCCGCAACAAAGTTTTCGGACACGAGTTGCGAAATTTTGGATCCACGCGGATATGGAATTTTTATTAATTTATATTTAAAAAAATTACAAAAATAAATACAATAAATTAGAATAGAAAAAATACAAAATACAAAAAAAGTGGAATTAAAAATTAGTAAAAAGTACAAATATAAATATAAATACAAAATAATGTAATTAAAAAAAGAATATAACTAAAAAATAAAAAGATTCGAGTTTCCGGATCCGTCCGGGTATACCCGGATCCGGATTGCGTATACCCGGATCTAGATCGGGTGTACCCAAGTCTGGATCTGGATGCTTTTTCCTGGATCCAGATGCAGATCTGGATCCACCAAAACTTATCTAGACCCAGACCAGTGCATATCAGTGTCCGAGTCTGAATTTTGCCATCCCTAGACGTACCAAATATTTTTTCGGAAAATATTTTATGGTGGTTATAACTTAGAAATGAGCTATGGAAGCTTTGGAGGAAAAAGTTTTGTTTTTTTGTAAAATAACTTACGGCTTTATATTTTGTAAATCATTTTCCTGAAAAAAGGCTAAACTTTTTCATTGATCGGAAAACAATTTACATTGACCAAGTTTTCCATAAGTGTCCCAAACGCCATAAAATGAGAAAAATATTTCCGGAAAAACTTTTACGAGGAAACAAACTTCGTCAAACAGATCCTTAGTACATTGCATACCTATTGAATTTGAGTATGTTTTCTGTTTTCTTTTTGTATTAAATCCAACTGTCCCACATACTTTGAATTTGGCTGTACATATATTGCAGATTTTGACGTTTAATTTTCACAATACTTTTTTTTAAAACTCAATGCCAAGGTTGTCAATTATAACATATATGCTTATGTAATATGAACATTGTTGTTTGAATAATTTTGACCTTTTTGTTTTTCCTGTTTTGGGTAGGCATGTAGAGATCTGAATGATCTGGAGAATGCTATCATTGGTGCTTTTGCTGGTAATGACTTTCTGTACATTTAGAGTTCTGTACAATGACTCTTTAGTAATCCAAAAACAGACAAAAAATGAGTTTGGTTCCATGTTTGAAAAGCAGGATTTGGAAATAATAAAAAAAAAAAAAAAAAAAACTCATTCTTCAAAAACTAGTTTTTTCTTTTCAAATGACGCAAAAGTATTATGTACCTTTCTAGAAACAGGATTTAGAAACAAACAGAACACTTCTACTTCTTCAAGAGACTTTTACTGGACGTGTTTTCATTGGTTTTTGTTCTAAGAAAACACTTCTTATAATGCATTAACATTTATGATCTTGGACTTTTTAAATCTGCATAATTCAATTTTTTGTTTTCATTTTACGGATTAGATTTTCAAAAACTGTGGGGGTGGACTGGTGAAGGACCTGACTACATTTTAAGTGGCATGCTGAAACATTAGATGGTTTGGAAAAGACTCTAAAACATGATAAAAAGGACTAATTTATTGCGTGCAATAGTGTTTTTTGTGAAAAGTCTAATATGGTTTAATCACTGTTTGTAGGTGCATTAACCGGGGCTGTAACGACTCCCCTAGATGTGATTAAGACAAGATTAATGGTTCAGGTATGGCGAATCTTTTTTCTGCCTATCTTCTCTAGTTAGCTGTGTATTTATGCAGTTTGTGTTATTCCTCTATAGGGATCAGCAAACCAGTACAAAGGGATCTTTGATTGTGTTCAAACTATTGTTAGAGAAGAAGGACCTCCTGCTCTTCTAAAGGTACAAGTCTTCCAATGTTTCCTTTTTCTCCTTGCTATAGGGTTTCAACAGAATGTATTCGCTATATTTGTCAAAGCTTCAATGTCAGTGAAAATGATTGATTTTAATAACGAGTTGATTCAAGCCTAATGACTGAATTGGCTCCTGTTCCAAAATGAGGTAGAAGAAAAATCTTGTGATTGGTCCTAACGTAACTTTTAGCTCAAGTTCATTAGTTTTCAGGGGATATGTTATGTTGATTATTGTGTGAACTAAAATTTCCATCTTAAAAAGTTATATGCATCTTGTGTCTCTTGTCAATGCAGGGCATTGGGCCGAGGGTAATGTGGATAGGCATTGGCGGTTCAATCTTCTTTGGTGTTCTGGAAAGAACAAAGCGGATGCTTGCTCAGAGGCGTCCTGTACATGATCAAAATTCAAAGGAGGATTAGAATGTCAGTCCTGGGACATTTCTAAGGTATTTTTTTTTGCTTCTCTGACGTTCCTTAAAGCCTGAAACCATATGATTCCTGCTGGTCTGTATTGCGCACCGAATTCCATTTACTTTTGAAAGAGAAGATTAGATATGACCTTAACTAATCCATTGAATTAGGCATCTCAGAAATGTTATGCTATTTTATTGTTAAGCCTTGAAAGGGGTTGTGATTCTTTCTTTTTTTTCTTTTTTTTTTTTTTTTTTTTTTTGCAAAGGAAATTGCCAAATATATTTAAAAAATAAGAGTGAGCCTTTCAAATTTTATCATCTAATTTAAAATGATATGAACTTAGGTATCAAGATTTTGAAATTATTGGCTTTTCTAATCTTATAGCAAATTGGGACCATAGAGTAATTAGCCCAATAAACACGGAAACACCAAGAAATTACTTTAGTTAGCTGTAATAGGTGTGACGGGAAAAAGACGAGATGGGATAAATGGTCGCTGGGTAGCGCAGATGGACCCCACGTATCTTATGCTATTTATTTATTTTATTCATATGATCGTTTCTTAATTTGCAAATTATTATTTGAGCAATTCGATCGGATCAATTTTGATTGTTTTAAATTGACTCGATTTTTGGGTGATTTTCATGTGATTTTAGCCAGCTAATCGACTGATTCTCAACTTCCAAAAATAGGCCGATTAAAAAAATAGAATAAATACATTAGAAATGATGGAAAAGAGTGATAAATGTTTTCATATCTTTATCTATAAATAACTTAAAAAATATTTAATTTTTTTGGGATGAATTCCAATGAAATTTAATATATTTTATTTAATTTAAGTTTGAATTTTCTTATTGAACTTGAAATCTTGATCAGTTTAGATTTACTATACAAGAGCTAATAATTAATGTCTATATCTTGAAATACAACAAATAATAAAAAAAATTGCTAAGTTTTGTATTTAGTTTTTGATTTTAATAGGAGATTATGTTTTTATATTGTAATAGTTTTTTTTTCCAATCCATTATTGTAATTTAATTATTAAAATTTCAATGTAGATATTAGTTGCCACACACATATTTATATATTTATTTATTTATTTTAGTTGGAGATTATAATATATTTTTTTTATTGTAGTAGGTAATAAAAAAATAATTGTAGAGATTATGTGACATATTTTTTAAATATATTTTAATGGGAGATTATAATGTCTTTTTATTGTAATAGGTTTTTTATTTTAATAATTTCTTACTTTAATTTTATAATTTAATAATAATAATATATTACAATATTAATTAATTAAGTAAATTAAATTATAGGTTTTTTATTTTAATAGGAGATTTTATCTCTTTATAATTTTTTTTTATTTTAATAATTTATTATTTTAATATTATAATTTAATAATAAAAATTAATTTTAAAGATATTTTAATTTTATAATTTAATAAAAAAAATTAATTATATAGATTAAATATGCGCATTGAGAAATCTTAAAAATATTTATTATATATATATATATATTATATTGGGTTGTGTGTTAAGCAAGCCGATCAGAAGTTACGAGCATCTATATCACTTGTCTTGGCTTGCCAGCCTTGCCTTACACATGTCAAGGCTATTTGTCAAGAAACAAAAATGTTACCCTTTCTGATATACATGTTCCATTTCACTTTCGGATGGGTAAACTTTTACACCGTAATAGGAAATAAAATCGGGGGTGTGATTAGCATTACTCATCAAGGAATATATGCACCATTTGGTAACTTGAAAACCAACCGGGGATGTGATTAGCATTACTCATCAAGGAATATATGCACCATTTGTTAACTTGAAAACCAACATCATATTCTTTTACAAAGGAAATTATAAATCTCCGTGTATAGCAGGATTTTTTAGACACTATTTATAACAAGAATCTTGTGGACTGGTATGATATTTTTCTTTTCTTTTAACCAATGACAAATCGTAAAATTATTTAAAGTCAGCTTAAAGATACATATCAATAACCACCGAGTCTAAGTAAAATTTGATCATTCCATCTGTAGATGATATACGAGGAAAAAAGCTATCATGTAAAACCTCGTATTTTTGTAAGGATATTATTAGAAAATAATAAAAATTTTGGGGTAAAAAGTCAAATTTTTACTTGGTCAAATAGGGACATAAATGGTACAAATTTGAAAATTTTAGGGACCTTTTTGATGGACTCTTAGACTGGGGATCAAATTATTATTTGATTAAAAATTTAGGGGTTAGAATGAAATTTTCCATTGAGGCACCTTAAGCCCCCTAAAATATCAACACTCATCTCTTTCTCCCCCTAAAATTTCTCTCTTCTTAAATCCGCTACTGTCTTCATGCCGTCGTGGCGCCAAAGCTGAGAATCAACCACCAGGCGCTGCCGCTCAACCTCTTCTGTCATCACCGCCATGGCCCAATTATTGTTTGTTTAAAAAAATGGGGGTTATAATGAAATCTTCAACTTTCAAAGCTTCTCTGAACATTTTTTTTTTTACATATGCTAATATTTATTGTTTTAACTTTCACAAGTTTAACTTTCTTAAGCTCAAGTATAATTAAAAATTTGTTTTTTATAGCAAAATTTATGCAATTTTTAATTAATAAAAGTCTTAATAAATCTTTAGGTGGGCTTAATCCAATTTGTCCTAATATGTATAATTAGGTGTGACTAAATCACATTTGTCTACAACTTTGATTTAATCCAATTAAATCAACATAAAGTTTAATTAATGGATTAGTTAAATGTCTACCCTTATGATTTAATCCAATTAAATCAAGACAAACACACATATTATTACATATATGTAATTATCAAAATATCCTCAAATTGTAGAGATATTTATGAAATTACAACAAAGTCTTTGTGTAATTTTGGATTAATCCAATTGAGTCAAAGTAAATAATTAATGTTATCCAACAACACTTAATTATTTTAATTGATAATTATAATATCAAATATTATTTATTATCAAAAAATTATCGGTTACCAAATACTCAACGAGTACACTTCATATTGTGAGACTCTCTAAGTCCAGACACGTTCATCATATAAGCATAGCTTATATGTACGCAATTTGGCCACCTTCGAATTCACGAAAAACACGAATGGCTTTTCTGAACTATACAAGTCGATGTCATCACATATGTTTAACAATCCCTCCGTCATAGGCTATTCGAGTTGTGCTTAGGAAATATAGATTACACCGTCAAATTTCTGAGGCACACATCTCATGTTGACATGTCCACGATTCTTTATAACTAATCAAAAACCATTTCTGATATATGTAATCCACCCTACGTGATCGGCTTTGGCGCCAAAGTCTTAAGAATCGTGACTTACTCACATGGATACTTAAACCCCTTATGCTATACATACGGGCCGACAAATCTTATCTTGATACGCACTTGATTAACAAGTACATCAATCCACACCCAACGAACATCTAGCGGTCAGACCATGAAAGGTCTCTGACATATATGGCATCAAAGTGTGGAGGATCACACACAAAATCAATGTTATCCTATAGTCAAAAGATGACATATGCTACTCGACTCGAGGAAATTTCTATTGATTGTGGTGTGTACTTCCAACTATTAGGAATCACCTGTGATTCATTCAGTGTTCGCTCCAACGAATACCCACAAGTCTATACGAGCTTCCTAAGCTCATGATATATCGAGTTAAACTATTGGAACACCAATTCCAATATACGACATATTCTAGTCTTATAAATTATAGGAATTCGACCGTATTCCAAAACTAACGACTATGAATACTTACTTTAAGAA